>JAHPZR010008856.1:0-40000 GCA_019787425.1 Platygyra sinensis | reverse complement strand
CAATCTAAGCCCATCGAAAGTCCAGAAAATTAGTGGTGAAGTAAATATTGCATATTTACATATTGCTTCCCCCCAGCCAATCCTTATGAGGTAATTTGTACATGTACAGTCACAGCAATTGAAGTTTTTTCTTTTCCTTTTTTTCTCTATTTGTAGGCTAGATGTTGTCTCTACGGTGCATTGTGTGGTTTGGCGTGGTGGCTGTGGTTCAGATGGTGTCATGTCGTGAAATACGTAAGTTTTAAAAAAGAATGAAGACGTAATTTTGAGCGTGAAAGGAATCATGGGATATCAGGTTAAGCATTTGGGAGAATATCAGCATCATCCATCAACTAAGCTTTGTGTTTGCCTGTTTCCATGTGTTGCACATCGTAGCGAGTTTATGAAAAAGCAGAAAATGATGAGTACACATATTTTAGCTCACATTAGAGGACAGAGAGTGAACGGATTGGAAAACTATGCAGTTATATTTTATGGATCCTTTTGAAGAATCAGTCAGATTTGCTAATTTTGAAGTAAACATTTCAAACTTTGTCTACCTGTGACAGTTTAACTCTTACCAAGGTTCCTGCATTGCTGTTTAGACTCAGATGGGTGTTGTATAAGCACCTCTCTGCTTGTCGAAGATTGCATTTCAACACAAACATGTAAGCAGGAACACGAAAGTTCACAATACGATCAGGAGTTTTTGTTGCTAATGGAAATCAAGTTGCTATGCCGATGCAAATGCAGGCACGTCTTTAAACAAAAGCGAAATAAACATAACTGTGAAACAGTGAGAAAAATCGCCAGTCATCGGGTATTATTTCCATGCATGACAAACTATATATACAACCAAACATATTGGGGGATCGTTCTACATCTGCAACAACGGATCGTGACTTTGCACTAAAATGTTTTATCGCTATTTTTTGCAAGTTTTACATTTTTCTTCGTTCGAAAAGTTCATGGCAATATCGGAGAAGAACAACATTCATAGCATTCTTTAAAATGAAAGTCTTGTTGCTACGACCTGTGTAAATTTAACGTGTTTTTCTCATCTAAACAGAAATATAATTAACCGAGAAATTTTTAAACCTATAAGACATCAGGGAAATGAAAAACGATTAAAAAAAAACCTGGCGTGGTGAGGTAAATAACTTTATCGCACTTTTCGGATACCTTGGTTTCATTTTACTTGCGCAAGTAGTAGAGATGTTTGCGAAAGTAGATTTGTCCTAAACGTAGCTCCGAGGACGATGCACACATCACGTCGATGACAACATTTTTGGTGGATTAACCTAAATATGGCAGAGATGTTTCTTCTGGCTAAGTCAATCGAGATGTGCACTAAAGTTGGGATAAACACAACTTGAATTAGCAATTTCGATAGTGTGACCTCTTCTCTATTCGCTATTACTACATTTAAGAAATTCGCGATTCCATGATTAGAAACAAAACAAACCAACTACGTTATACCGACAAGGGTTAAGTCAATCAAAATGATCTCAGTCGAGCAAGCGCGAGATGAACGTTATATACAATTTAACCAAGCCAGAAAAAGAAAGGCGCGGTGAATAAGTGAAACAATAGAAAGCAGAGGAACATTTACATAATGCGAGAGCAACACCCTTAACCCTTAACCTCTAACATATCAAAAACAGTTGACCATATTTCTCATTTTTTTGATGAGATATGAAACAAGCTAGAACAACAAACTGCCTTCCAGCCCTCTCCTTTCAGCCATGTTAGCATTTTACAGATCATCAAATTAGGGCTGTTACAAACATGTACGGTAATTTTAAATCTGATGTCACGCAAAGGTCGACAAGAACTAATAACATTTAGCAGTTTTGGTGCTAGTACAAGTAAACTGCGACCATTGACTACTGTTAGAAATGATGTTATTTAATTAAAGACTGCCACAAACAGTCTATGGTTAGCGCGGTGACGTGACAGTAGTTATTCTCAGCTTGCACGTTGATTCATTAGTAAGCCATTGTCACATTGTGTTTTATTTGGTAGGTAGTGTTCAGTGGTTGATTTGCATCAGTGGTTAACCTCCATGAATACTGGAGTATATTGACAAAAACATAACCAGAAAATATAAGGCATCTATTTCTCCTTTAGCCGAATTTAATAACAGGAAGTTATAATTATTATACTAAAGGCTTGTTCGTTCTTCTTCTTAGAACTTCCTTAACAACTCGGTTTGTCGTTAACAGCTTAAGAAATGCATTTTGACTCACCAATGAGATCTTTTGAAATGATGAAATTACCATTGGGTGTGAATTTCTATAAAGAAAGCGTTATAATCGTAAAAAGCGTTAGTCTTCTCAAGCTCTCAGTGCCATGATGGACATTAAGCTACACATTATTTTGCTTTTTCAACTTTTGATACCAAGTGGTAAGTAGAAAAGATTTTTTGATATTGTAGTGTTTTAATTCTAAAAGTTTTTCAACCTACCTTCTCAAAAAAATAAATTGCTTTCAAATGAATTGCTTTAGTCTAAGGCATTTTGTGCTATCGTTGTCTTCTGTGGTATGGATTACTAAATTTGGTGAAACATTCTGGAGATAAGGAGCTCCTAAATGCTTATCATGTGTTTCGCTTGTTCAGTTTTTAATTGTTATCGATCTATATTTAAAGCCACGAAACTAAAGAACTGCAAATTGCATTAAAAAATACTGATAAAGATAAACAGGTTACAGTTTGACCAGAAAGTTATTTCATTTAGGCAAAAGAGAAATGAATTACACTGTTAGTGCTTCCTCCTTGCATGAGACTTGCCAGGCTAATAAGCGTGACCCAGCTATGAAAATAACTTTTCGATTTGAAATTACATTGTATTCTTTTCCTATTAAAATTCATTTGTATCATGGTAAGGATAAGTTAATACAAGGTTCACTGAGGAGCTCAGCAAATCACACTTGTCAACATGGGCAAGTGGTAATCGTGCTACGGTCATGATCATTGTCAACAAACTAAACAAACTTTTCATTAAAATCCCAGCAAACGTATCAAACCGTTACAGGAGGTTAGTTTTAAAAATTTCAACAGTTACTGTAAAGGTTGCCTTAACCAATCAACAAGAATGAATGTGGCGGATGATGATGTGTAATAATATTTGCATTATTATATATTTTTTTTATTTTGAGCAAGAGCAAGCTGTGCAAATAGGATTTATTGATTGATTTTTATTGCATTAGTTCTTGCAAGTGATGTCTTTTTTTTTTTACTTTCAGCTGTTAACGGCTCGTAAGAGCAAGAAATATCAATTTCCTTTGCATTCCTGCAAGGGTGGTTTGGCTCCTAGGTGTATCCTAATGTTCTTTACGCCATAAAATAATTAACCAAATGACGTTTTACTCCTCCGTGAAACCAAACAATTTGCGAAAATTGTAATAATCATCGTAATTTCAAAAATACATATCATTTGTGTCAAGTCCATTTATACTTTTACACAACTTGATATTTCATCCTCCCTGAGCACGTGAATTTTTGAATTAATTTGAGTATTTACATGGTCTTAAAAAACTGTCCTGAGGAAAAAAACTTGCATTGAAGGAGATACTCTGGTGGTCAGTGACTTACCAAAACAAACTTGTAAGGGCCGATTTACACGGAACGACTTTATTGCATGCGACAAGTTTACAGCAGGCCTACGACATGAATTGTTTCGTGTAAGTCAAACCTACAACTCGCTTTCGACTGTTGTTTACGTCCAAAAATTGTCGTAGGATTTTAAAATATGTTTTAAAACGTTGCGACAATCGTAGCCGAACACTATAGAACATAAGTATTTTGTGACAAATTTCTACTGAGTAGGGGACGAAGGAGAAGTCTTCTTGCATCAAAATGGCGGACGAAGTTGTTGTTGACTGGTTCACATGAAGTCGTTTCTCGAAAAGTACGGAACGGATTAAAGCGAAATACATCTCGTTAGAAAGATTTTTCTAAGCGCATTACAGCTAAAATATTTTTTTACGTTTGTTAAAACTTTTTCGCTCTATAAATCCCGGTGCAAATTTTTGCATATTTAATTTTGTAAGTAAAAATGCCGTACACGTGTAAATGGTCCCAAGTCATATCGTAGGCCTGTCGTAAGCTTGTCGCATGCGTCAAAGTCGTACCGTGTAAATCGGCCCTAAGAAGTACTTTAATAATGCAATTACATCTCTCTAACATCACCTCAAACGGAGGTTTTGTAATGCTTGGGATATGAAACGCCGCGACGTGCTTATATTAGAATTGACAAACCATGTAGGCTCATGGGAAAAGCAGTAAACATAATTAGCATTTTAACACAAACTAGACAATACGATGACCATGTATTTATTTATATAAGTTTTGTTTTGTAAATAAATCGGTTGTAATTATAATAAATTATGAATCTTTATTTTTATACTTACACGACCACATCAGCTTCTCTGCTTTTTTTGTTGTTTAGTAAATTCATAATTGTTTATATTATTAGTCAAGGTGTGTTTTTTAGTGTGAAGGCCGTTGCTTAGTTTGTCTAAATTAATATTCGGCAATGCAACAGGAACCTGAAGACTGTGACACGAACAATACCTAGCCTTACATTTCTGAAATTTTACTTCGGTAATTTTTTTTTTAAAAAAATGCTTTAATTTTGTTAAGAAGCAAATAAATATAAGCGATACACAAATTTGGGCTGCCGAGCGAGAAAAAGGTATTCAACATTCATTATCGCTCTGGGATTATAAAGACCTTTTGTTTCCAACAGTTTATTAATATTCGACGCATGAAATTGACAGTCATCTGAATGTTTGCAATGGTGCCAGTAAATAGAACTTTCACATATTACAAACAGCGACCTTTCTTTGTAATGCTTGGGATTTTAATCCTGAAGGAACTGTATTTATTTGTGTTGGTTACATCAACAGTTCACTGATACATATACAATCGAACCTTTCATAAACGACCACCCAAAATGTCAAGCCTAAATGGTCGCTTACGGGAGGTGGGCCAAAAATTTGCCTCCTTAGCATATGATAACTACAGAAACTCACCCATGTTTTAAATGTCTTATTCATAAGTAAAGTCAATTTCAAGAAAAAAATCTGGTAAATGCCATTGAGGAAATTTCCATCTCTTGTACTGCAAGCCGAGGGAATGTCCTGGTGCTACAACACTTTACTATCCAATTTCCACTCTATACCTGTCCAGTGGTTGCTTACTAGAGGTTAAAAACAAAAATAAGTGTCAAAACTTTAGCTCTAAAAGTGGACGAGGTCGCTTAGGAGATGTTTCAAATCTGATATTAATATGACTTGGAAACTTTCATATTTTTGGAAAATTGGTCACTGAAGAGAGGTGGTCGCTTACGAGAGGTGGTCGCAATCGAAGGTTCAACTGTACTTATTCAAGAACTTTAAAGATTCTAGGTCTCTTGCACATTCTAACTCTGTTTGTTTTGTTTGTTTTTTTTTCAGGATATGCGGATGAAGGTATGTACTATAAGAAATAAGAGTCTCAAATGTTAATTCTCAATCTGCTATGATATTCCTTAACATTACCCTCACCACTTTAGTTTATATTTGATAGTTATATATACGAGAGATATTTGAAAGTACAATTAATTGGATTGCATGCATCGAGAATTTCGAAGGCGTAGGATAAAAGTTAAGATGTTTTACTCTGCTTTAATTACACTACATTTTCGAAAGTGAACAGTATTAAACTATAAAGCTTAGTCCATGTTAATTCAACTCATTTATTAAGTACCTCATCAGAATAGTGGTAGTGGTAGAGGTAGTAGTAGTGGTAGTGTTTGTAACCGTGGTTGTGGTAAAACAATGGTAAAGGTATAGTGGTTGTGGTAGCGATAGTAATAGTGGTAATATAATGGTAGTAGCATTGGCAGCAGCAGTGGTAGTGTTAGTTGCAGTAGTGGTGGTAATGGTAGTGGTAGTGGTACATGTAGCGTTTGTGGTTGTGGTTATAGCTGTGCTAGAGGTAGGGGTAGTAATACTGGCTGTGATGGTAACAGTGGCAGTGATTGAGGTAGACGCAAAGGTAGTGGCAGTGGCAGTGGCAGTGGCAGTGGCAGTGGCAGTGGCAGTGGCAGTGGCAGTGGCAGTGGCAGTGGCAGTGGCAGTGGCAGTGGCAGTGGCAGTGGCAGTGGCAGTGGCAGTGGCAGTGGCAGTGGCAGTGGCAGTGGCAGTGGCAGTGGCAGTGGCAGTGGCAGTGGCAGTGGCAGTGGCAGTGGCAGTGGCAGTGGCAATGGCAGTGGCAATAAATGTCTTCGACCAAATAATCCAACTCTGCAAATCTATAGACGGTACTGATTTACTCATAGTTGTGGAAAGATCAAAAGTTATAACGCTTGTGAAACCTCTCCCAAGTTTAGTGGCAAAAATGTCGGACATTTGCGAGATCATGTTAACGACACTCGTCATTTGCATGCTGCGTAATTCTGCGCACGTACGTTTTGTCTAAATCAATTCTCAAGCTTTCCAAAGAAATTGAAATTATGCTTTCCACTTAAACTGTTTACTCGTTACAAAACTTTTGGGGCTCAAAATGGCGAATTTGGGCGATTCGGTGGGTTTTGCTTTGACTGTTACTACACGTTATGAGAAGGAGTAAAGGGTGGAAAGCTCATTTTCGACCGCTCCAGCACCAAGCAGATTTTCACCCAGAAATTTGAATCACCCGGCTTCCAAATCGAACACCAGATAAACTGGAAGTTTGATGCTTCTTCTCGTGGCATGTAATCGAAGATCCATTTAAAATCCAAATGCTAACAGCCAAATAATTTTCGAGAAATGCAACTTTCGAAGCGACCAGCATCCGCTGCCGGGATTTCGTGTGCCAAGGGAGCAACAGTCACGCTGTTTGCTCCATCCTGATTGGATGCATTCTTTAGCATCATCCAATCAGCGTGGAGTAACAGCGTGACTGCGGATGAGCTTTCAGAATGTCACAAACGGTATTAAAACGCAAGCCGTTCGAACGGTAAGTTAACGTGAAGCGATTTTCAAGGAGCGTTTAAACATCTAACAAGCAGTTTCGTCAGTTTAACGGAGGAGAGTTTCAGTGAGCAGCAATTGAAAACAGCATGGTACAAAATATCTTGTTGTCATAAATATATATAATTGATCATGAGGTGATGCGGTCGCGGTCAATGGCCATGAATATATACTCAATGAAAGGTTTTCGCATGAGTGAACAGTTCATTGTGTCGACCTCAGTGCGTTTTTAATTTATATTTAAAACAGAAAAGCTTTTAAGCCCATTAGCCAAATACACAATACTCTAATCTAGTAGCTCATGTTGACTCATCCCTCTACAATACTTCCGAAATGACATAAAAACATCTTCCACATAAACTTCACTCGCAGCACTTCGCTTTCCAATGGAAACTAATACTAGTGTTAGTGTTGGTGAGAATGGCAATGGTAGTGAAGACTTGCGGTACTGCTCCTTGGTTACTTGGTTTACTTGCCGGTTAATACTCTTCAAGCATGTCTTATCTTTCTTGACATACAACAACAGTCTTCACACTTCTTGCCTTGTTTTTCTAGGTTTTCAAATACCTCAAGACGTCAGTTGTAAGGATCCACTAGGGATGCAAGATAACTCAATACCAGATTCCGATATAACAGCCTCCTCTAGTCTGGCCCCTGCGACTTCAGTGTACGCTCCTAAAAATGCTAGACTGCACTATACGGGAGCACCTGGACGTCTTGGAGGCTGGATACCAGCATCGGATGATCATGATAGACCTTATCTTCAGATCAGTTTTGGAAGAGACACCCTAGTTACTGGTATTGCCACGCAGGGTTTTCATAATGCGAATTATTATGTCACGAGGTACAAACTTGAATATATTGATGCCCGTGGTTACATCATCCACTACTACACAAAATGGCATTTCAGGGTAAGTATATTGGCTATTGACTTGTAAAAACACAATAATATAAAATATAATAAAATTAACGATGTTAATTCCGTGTCTTGACTTCTAGTTGCCCACTGTCCTTGCACGAGGACACTTACAGTTAACTTCATATCTAAAATCGAATAAATAGGATTGGCTAAGAATTTCGGTAGTCTCCCCGTAGCCGGCCAGCGTATCGTGACATGGCTGCGGAGAAGACTAGAATTCCGGTGCACGAAATATACACCACTAAGTCGTAAGTAGAAATTAAAATTATTTAACATTTGATCTATAAAAGGCAAAAAAGCCATAGAAGAACTGCAACTTCGACAGACCCTAAAATAGTGTGTTTCGTTTCAAATAATGTACAAGAAATTGCACGTGCTACGATTGGTCATGCAATTTCTGAATGTCGTGCAGAATAGCTGTAATGCTATGTTAAGTAATGCGCACAGTCAGGGAAAGTTCATTTAATATGACAAGGGGGGGGGGGGGATATAGATATTGAAACTCGAAGCTTGAAATTTTAGCAGCCCCCTCGCTAGCGGTTTAATTTTTCAGTTCCTCCCCCCCCCCCCGCCCCCCCTGCTTGGTAGTCGAAAAAAAATCAGAGCCCCCCTTCCTCCTTCATTTCTTTTGCTCACCTGAAAAGATCGCTAGATATAGCTGAGTTGCACAGATCATTAAATTGTTGAGTTGAAAACCATCCGATCTGTATGATGATGTAATGTGTTGTTTTTGTGAACAAATTTTCGGAGCCCCCCTCCTAGCCCAACAATTTTCTCAGAGCCCCCCTTTCGGATGTCAGAACTTTTCGGATCCCCCCCCCCCCTCCCCTCCACAATATCATTATCCCCCTTGTCATATTAAGTAAACTTTTCCTTAAATGGTACAGTGACAAAACCTATGTTTCACCTAACAGGTGTTCGGAGCCAACAGTGATAAAGAGAGCGTTGTCAAACATGACTTGGATCCACCAATTAACGCAAGGGCCATAAGAATCATTCCCGACGGCTATCACACTCTGCCCGGTTTGCGTGTAGAGCTGTACGGATGTGAAGCAAGTAAGGATCTTCAATACTTTTCTTAATTAGTAACATGGCTCACATTTATTGCATAGAGTCCTCTTTAACTAACCGTATTAATAAGGTTAGCCAACTAGTTTGTTACCTTACGCTACCTTTCCCGAACACTCATCTCCTCTTTGTATATACTTGTCGTACCACGAAAAGCATATACAAAGAGGGGATGAGTCAATGATTGACCCAGATGTGATAAACCTCCCATCACGTATTACAGCCAAACTATAAAATTCCATAGCATACTTTAAAACAACCAAAAGTGAAAGAAACCTACCCTACCATATAATGTTTTCCAGATAATGGTGGGTACTCTCAGTGGGGTGATTGGACTGAGTGTTCTGTAACTTGTGGTACTGGTCATCGCTCCCGAAGGCGTTATTGCACAAGTCCTCCCCCAAGCCCCGGTGGCAAAGATTGTTCTGGTCTGGGACCTGATACCTTAACAGAAGAATGCAACAGTGGAGGTTGTCCAGGTACGCTAATGATCATGAGGCGAAATTAACGTTAAGATAAGTTAGAGGTTTCCATTTTCCAAAATAATTATTTTGTACACGACTTTTCTCCGACTAAATGTTCAACAAAGGGTAGCCACGTTGTTTACCGTTGGTAGCCACTAAAACAACGTACGTGCAACGACATTTATTTTGTTCTACCACAGTAATTGACTTTGAAAATTGTCTAGAATTTAACATCTTAGTTTTACAACTTCGCTGACAATGTCTACGACTACCTCAACAGACGTTGCGTAAACTCTTGGGAAAATGTACTGAGGAATTATTTACTTGCAAATAATATGCAAGTAATCCATTGAATTAACTTAATTGGTTGATTTGGTTCTTCTTATGTCGCTTCTGCATAGTAAATGGTAATTACTCGGATTGGGGACCGTACGGCGAGTGTTCAAAAACTTGTGGAGGCGGCGTAAAGACGCGAAAGAGGACCTGCACCAATCCGCCCCCGGCAAGCGGAGGAGCAGACTGCAGTGCTCTTGGACCTGACACCTCTACCATGGAATGCAACATCCAGGGGTGTCCAGGTATAGTGGAAAATCACTTGCGACTGTTTTTAGCTTTGTCCGTAGTTACTAATAAACCAAGTACCATTGCAAATAAATACAATTGGATTTTCATAAATCTCGAAGTGCAAGAACTTGTCTCTGGCAGAAAAAATTCCTTCACCCATCGTTTAGTTATATACAAGTATTTTCAGGAATAACAGTTGCTAAATTGCAATTTCCTAGCGCCTTTGACGTCGACTACTAGCGGTGCTCTGTAATTCATAGATAGCTTCAAGATTCAACTTTTTCTTTTAGGACGCTAGATCTTGCAAAGAGTCTTGTCAATTGTCATGCACTCAGTGTTCAAACCTGCAGTGTGATTAAAACTGCATCGTTTGAAGCAGGCTCTGAGCCATTTCCTGAGGATCATAGGTGAAGTTTGCTTGCCTTAAATAACTAACATATGGGGTTTTTAAGAAATGTATTTTTAAATTCGATATGAAACAACGATATTATCGAATACCCCCTCTTTCCCCTTGACGTAATTATAGAAATACAAAATTAGCCCCGTTCCTCACTCGCCTTTTATAGTTAACGGAGGATACTCGGATTGGAAACCTTATGGTGAATGTTCCAAGACTTGTGGAGGTGGGGTGAAGACACAAAAACGAACGTGTACCAATCCACCACCGGCAAACGGAGGAAAAAATTGCAGTGTACTGGGACCCGACACTATTACTAGTGAATGCAACAATCAGGAGTGCCCAGGTAAGAATATGGACAACATTATCGCCTTCATTTCCATTCATGGGGCATTGTCACGCTATTTGGCAACTTTATAAAAAGCTAGTAGGTGTCTTCGCTTCAAATGAATTCCAAAACTAATGATCTAGGTTTGTTATTAAAGACTATTTGAAGGTACTGAAAATGTTTCTTTTTGCCTGTCGCTACGGATGGCATGGATGGAAATAGATTGAAATTTGAAAAAATTGGCCATTGTTTTTCAAGGTTGGATGCTAAGTGTTTCCAAAATCATCAAGAAATTTGGTATGGTTAGCCCTCTATGATACAATTCATTTGATATCTTCGTCGTAGCTTTGCAGAAGTATTTTGTTTATGATTAAAGCCTCAAAGTAATGATTTTAGCGCAGAATTGGCCAAAAACAGCAAAACCCTCGTGACACTGCTTCTTTAAGTAAAGATTAATTATTATTGTTGTTATTACGAGACCTTAGAAAGGTATAACTGCTGGGAAACATTTTTTTGTTGTTTATAGTATTATCCATTTTCGTAGTGAACGGAGGTTATTCCGATTGGGGACCGTACGGTGAGTGCTCAAAATCTTGTGGGGGTGGAGAACAGACGCGTAAAAGAACGTGTACCAATCCACCACCATCACATGATGGAGAAGACTGCAGTGGACTGGGACCCGACAGTTCCACCAGGGAATGCAACAATCAGGAGTGTTCAGGTGGGCAAATGGGCAAATCGTGACCGTTAAGTTCCATAAGGTCACCCTAAGTGACCCCGGTCACTCATCCCATGCACGATGAAGTTGGACTAAGTTAGAAACAAATAGCGTCCAAAAGATACAACTCTCGGAGAGAAGCGACCGTAACCTATTTTCACTTATTCACTTATTCCGCCTCGCATTTTTATCATAGTTGTTTCTATTATTGTAAGTTTTACTTTTAATTGAAATTTTAGCTTTTTAAATCATTGCAAGTTTGCTTTTAATTGTAATTTTAGCTTTTTAACCTTTTTATTCCGTTTTTAATCTTGTCATGCGCATTTGATCATTATATGGAATTTGCGCATTATAAATGTTATTATTATTATTATTATTATTATTATTATTATTATTATTATTATTATTATTATTATTATTATTGTTTAAAGAAATATTTGTGGAAATACCAACAAATGCCACAAAGTTACCTTGTAAAAAATACCTGATGTCAGCAACTCCCTCCATTTTGGTGCTCGCAACTTTATTTACTTATAGCATACAAGATTTTTTGAAGTTGTGTCATGCTGTATACTCCTTCCCTAAACCCCACCAGCCTCCTACCCTATCACAGTCCCACCACATTAAAAAGCGACCCCCATACACCTTTGTATACAGTCATTCTTTATGATTATAAACACTATTCTGTGTTTATGTAACGGCTAAGAGATAAACGATTATGATCATATTCTCTTGAACGGCCAATTTCCTTTATAAGTTGCGCCTGCTGGTATCCATTATCTTAGATCGGATGATGCTTGTTTTGATGAAAACAACTAGCATGATTGTCTGCTGGCTAGTCTCATAGATCATTCGTTCTAATTATTTTATGTTCTTATTTAAAGTAAACGGTGGTTATTCAGAGTGGAAGCCGTTCGGTGTATGTTCAAAGACTTGTGGAGGTGGGGTGCAAACACTTACGAGAACGTGCACAAATCCACCACCTTCTAATGGTGGAGAAGATTGCAGTGGACTGGGACCCGATCGCACCACCAGGGAATGCAACAATCAGGAATGCCAAAGTAAGAGAAACCGTCTTTATTCACATTTTTGATCTTTGAAGTTGTGTTGCATGGAGAAAGTTAGGCATTCCAAACTAGACGCCTAACAGCACGACGACTTGAAATCGTTGTCTCTCACTTGAACCTGCATTACAATGAAAAGAGGAAGGCTTTGTTAGAATATTTAGTTATTTTCTTCGTTGATGACAGAAACGTGGAAGCCAGTGGGATGCTACCAAAACAGAGGACAAGCTCTGGGTGAAATCCTGTTTAAATTTAAACGATTTGGCAAGATGAAAAAGAAATATGGGCAATGCGTAACTAAGGCTAACCAGGAAGGAGTCACGGCATTTGGTTTAGATGACACAAGATGCTGGACTGGCCAGAATGCAGCAAGCTCTTATGGCATATATGGAACTGCTGCAAGGTGTGGCTCCACCAAAGGCGGTTTACGTTATGGGTTCCTGTCATCAGAAACAGTTTTTGTTTACCAAAAGAAAGGAGGTAAATTAATGAGGCAAAATGCCTTTTGTTTTGCAAACGTAATTTTCACAGTGTCATATAACTATGAATGTTGGTGAGTCAGACTGAAGCATCTTTAGGCATTAAAATGGAGGGAGGGTTAGGGGCTCCTCAATGCAAGAGTGTCGCCTGTAAAAATTACACAAATTCTTGATTTGGCGGTAAGGGGGATCATATGCGCCGTAAGAGGGTTACAGATCATGGCATTCGACCATTAATTTCCTTGTGTAAACAAAAGCAAACTTTATTGCTTTATGTGCGACAAATGAAGGACATGAAATCGGCTTGTGGACAAGCCTTTTACAGGAAATAAGGTTAGGACATTTCGAAATTATCTCGGTGTCTTTTTCAACTTAATATAGGTCAAGTCATGTAGCGCACGTTAAAATATATGTCTAACTTGTAAATTGAAGTTTGACGACTGAAGGTGAAATGTTTGCATTTCTAACGCACTTTAAAAAGCTCTCGCGTAGGTCACTATCCTTTGCTCAAAGAAACGTTTACAGGAAACTGCAAAGTGTAGATCAACCCTCTGCTATTCAACCACCATAAGCTTAAAGGGCATTTGACACCCTTCTGCGCATGTGCAGCAATTTGATTTCTCATCCGACGGAACAGTTTTCAAAGTTGTTATTCGCGAGAAAAATCCTCCTCCATCGACCTTGTGAGGCGTATGAAAATAGTAATACCGATATTGAAGAACTGTTTAGTCATCCATGAAAGATTTAAAAGTCGTATTTTGTGTTTGGAGTTGAATGCTGTCGAGAAATACAATGTCCTCGAGAGGGTTTTCGAAGGGGCTAGAGGCGAAAGCTACTTTCACCTCGTAGCCGTCTTGTTCGAAGAAAAAAGACAAAAAACGAAGAAAAGATGCAAGTGCAAGGACGAAAATCGGAAACTTTGTATATATAGCTGCAGATATGCATGCAAGTTGGAAGAAAGTAAAGCGTATGTGCTTGTAATCAACGGACACGGTCTTCACACAACATAAACATGATAAATATTCTTTACAAACAAAAGGCCAAAAGCCGGCGGATAAAGAGATGTTCCAAAGGCACGTGCAACTCTAAGTTGACCCTCGTGGCGCTCGTGATAGTATTACGGTTTCTATTGGTTTAAAAAAATTGGGGTCAATCAAGCCCGCACATGCGCTTTATCGTGACAATGGCCCTTTAATTGGAACGTTTCGCACATGGTGAAAATTAATTATTTTCACGAAGTGAATTAAAGTGAATAAAATACATATCTTTGAAATTGAATTATTTTGCACCCAAAGACAACGCAACATTTCCTCAAATCAACCCTGTTCACATTTAAACATTGAAAAAAAATATTTGAATGTTTCAAAGCGGGAAGAATAATTTGGTTTTACATGCAATTAAGGTTCTCAAACTTGTGTGACAAAATGGTTCGTCAAATGACAATTTTAAAGGAATTCTGTAATTCGAATTCGCATACAGAAATGGTTTTGCCAAAAAAAAAAAACTATCTAGTAGTTTTTGTTATGCCCTAGCATATCTACCAGAAAAAGACGAGCGGAATCGAAGTTTTGACCCTTGCCGAGTTATTTTTCGTATTTTTGGACAGGGACCTTTAATTAGCATTGATGTTTTTTTTTTTACAATATCATTTGGTTTCTCCTTAGTGCTTTGATTTTGGAGATATATCGATCAGCGAAGACTGTCTTTGACCAGATTTCCAAGCACCTCGTATTTTATCAAAAATTCTCTGCTCCCTGGTATTTCCGTCTCTCACCTTGTTGATTGTAAATTTGGCTAATCACTGTCTTTTTTTGGACATGTTACCTCCAATCAAAATAAAAATATCGAAAATTGCCAGGCAAGGCGGACTATATAATCTGTGCAGTCCGGCCCGTACTATCCTGACATTCCTACACTGTTACTGAACCATTTCTTTTCTTTTTTAAAAATGCGAAATACTCCAGCTTTTGACAAAAGTTCACTCATTCATTCTCTTTAAGGTGACTGGGAACCTGTCGGTTGCTACAGCAACGTGTCCCCAAAAGACACTTTCGCTTTGCCGGAACTATTTGATGACAAAGTGAGTGTTAAGGGCCCTGATGCAATCTTCAACTACTGCAAAGGGAAAGCTGAAGCGCTTGGCTACAAGATTTTTGGAGCAGACAATAAAAGTTGCTGGTCAGGAGATGACGCCAAGAATACTTACAAGAAGTACGGGGAGTCCAAACAGTGCCATTTTAGCAAGAAGACCGGCAATGGCTCGGGAAACACGGTCAACGGAAATGTGTTTGTTTACGAATTTGCCTGAAGTAAGTTGGTAAAATTAGTGGCAAATGTCTTCATTCATTTCACCCTCCAACCTTTGTCTTTTAAAAGTAGGTTCTGAAAGCTTAGATTAAAGTCAAGACGTAAGCTTTAGTTGGTCTACTTGGCACTGGAAAGTCCGGTTAAGGGCCCATTAAAGTATCTTTTGATGCCGTTGCTAGGGAAAAATCAAGTGGCGATAACTCGGCACATGTATGCTTCAATTAGACCAAATTTGGACAATACTCATAGGGGGCAAATATAGTCCAGTTCATGACGTCATGGCGTACCACGCCCAATGTCACGTGACCAGAAACAGAAAAAAGCATTTTACGCGAATGGTTTAAACCTTTTTTTCAAATTTTTTGTACAATGACAATTCAAAAGCCGTTTCGAAGAAATTTAAGCATGCGTTCTGGCTTACGATAAAAAATGAAGAAATGAGAAAGGAAAATGTGCCTCTTTGACCACTCTTTTGCGCATAATTTTTTTGTATTCCATTTTTTCGCAAAACCCATGCTTGAATTCCGAGAAAATATGATGTTCTTTCGAATTGTTTTAAAATCCAGCGGCCTGGTACCTAAGCATTGTTGGCCAGACTTCTTATAGGCAACTTACATTCGTTGGTTGGTGTGAGTACGCAACAATTCTGCCAGTCTTCGCATCGTGGAAGGTAGCGTCGGAGCTATAGTGGCCGCGAGTCAGATAAAAGCCGTCGAACTGCTTCAGTTCTCGCCTTTTGCACGCTCCAGTCAGCGATCCTTTTTACGAACGGTGCAATCCATTCAACAATATGGATCTACTGAGTGAAACTGACGTGATCCAGACCGAGAGTCTCGAGAATTCTGTGGTAATCTTTCAAATATTGCCCATTGACAAGGAATGAAAGAACAACGAAATTACGTCCTGCAGATCTTGGGCCAGTTGTGGCTTTAACGACAGGAATGCTACTCTTCAAGTTGACTTTTTTTCCCATATCGACTACACTCGAACTCGACCTCTTCAACTGTGTTTTGTTTCACCGAACAAAATTCGAATTTAGTTTCTTTTTCACAGTCACAGTGTTGTAGATTACTTTAAGTACTGTTAAGCTTAAGTAGGTTCTCGAGGAGTAATCGAGGTTGATGTTGTATTAGGAGAAGTTGTCTATCATAAGTTTCGAGCTCACCATTATTAGTCAAGTTTTCTATATCCGGCCGAGTGGTTAGCATTTTTGATGTAAGAATGAAATTCTTGAAATAGAGCTACTTTCAAAAATAATTCACAAGCCTCTTTGCTCACCGTCTGCTGACCTCTGCGGCTCCATGCTGTCTTTGGTGAGTGGTTGCAATTTAGTGGCCTCGATAGCTTCGTTTATTTGTATTATATCTAAACAATGGAGTTTCTCAGGTTCGGAAGGACAGTTCACGGACACAGGTTCACAAGGTCGCATAGTTTTATCGCAAAAGACTTCAGGGAGTTTCGGAACGGTCAAAAAGGCCACGGACACAGAGTTTGCCGGTGGTTATAGCGTAATACTAATTTTAGTTTGTGTCTCCGTGTCTTTGAGATTTCGATTCCTAACCTGACACTGGAAATCCAAGAAATCGTGTAATGTCGCCTTTTCGAAATTTCCCCATCAACATGCAGCCATCGCTGCGGCTTTCTGTTAATACGTCCGTACGTGGATGAAGTTTTCAAGCAAAACGGCTAAGTTAAAAAAATAAAGGCACCACTCACATGTTGTAACCGTAAAGAAGAACATTAATAAAAAAAAAGTGTAAGCAAAAAGTGTTTTTAGTGTTTGTTGCAGCGAAGTAAAAAAATTAAACAGCGACTTGAATCGGCGACGGGCCGGCGCAGAAAAAAGCGCGCGAAAAAATTTTGGCTGACCGCAAGTAATTAAAATTGCACCTGGGTAGCAACCGCGTAGCTCAGCAACGAGATACTTTAATGGGCCCTCAACAGTCCTAGTCAACTTAATAGCTCAGTTATGTTGTGTAGTTGTTACTCTGACGGTGCCTCTCCGCTATGAGGATGAATTCCCGTGCGTGCGAATTGTCAGGACAACTGGGAATAAGCTTGCCATGGACTACAAGTGGGATCCTGATTCACCAGCCTCAGTATTGGTCAGGAAATCACGTTCCTTGAATTCCAAGGAGAAGAGCGAACGTTCAGGCCCTGTAATCCCATTTACTGATTACTTGTAAACCCCTCCATCTATGACTACTCATATACAATGAACATAAGGAAATTTTGGAGGAAATTTTGTCTATACCTCAAAATAACAACTTTAGGTCAGTCATCGGCTCTCAAGAGTAATCACATGGATAGCTCTAAACCCTTAAAGTGAACACTAGAACAAGTTACAAGAAACTGTGACTCTAGCCCCCCAAAAAATAACGTTGCATTTTGACGACAACCAGAATTCGTATAACTAGCGTACGAGAACCGCTACTGCTCGGGATCACGTTCCGCTCGATTAATTATTGGGTTTTATATTCTTTTCACAGAACCTGGCAGAAAGTGGATTGCCAAACTGGAAGTAAGGCAGACGCAGACAAAGGAGTGCGCTGGTTTTATTCATAGTGTAATCGAGATTTTTGATTTGTCAAATGTAGCTTGAATTGCCGGTGTTTGGAATGGTGACGCTAGAACTTAAAGTGCCCATAGCGTCAAAATTTTTTTACTTTCTAATCTGATTCTGAATTTCTGCGAAAAAGTTGCAGTTACATTTGGCTAAAATATATATTTTTTTATGACTTCTGAAATTGTTCAAATTTGCCGCCACTTGGTAAATTATTCGCATCAGTCTTCTGTTAGTTTGGAATGAGTTGTGGCGTAGATTCAGGAACACGTGACTTGAGGCTTGACTTATCTTGTTTGTTTTACCTCTGTAAATTAGCTTATTAGTCCATACAAAATGCCGGAAACAAGCATATCGTATTGACTACAAAGCTAAATTTACAGACGTGAAATAAGTCAGATATGTCAAGGCTGTAGTCAAGCGTTTCTGAATCTACGTCACCACCATGAACATATCGATCTTGTGATCAGCCGCCCTGGTCAATCGCAAGAAAATAGGATTTTCAGGTTTTTAAAAATTCATGAAAAAAAATCGTGTTGTAACCAAATCACAGAAGCGTACTTAAATATAGGATTAAAACGGAAATCAAAAATTTTGACGTTACGGGCGCTTTAAATTATTTGACGCTAAAGCATGTGTGGAATATTGTATTTGCACGTAATGTAAAATGGCATTGTTTTGATCTAAGGGTGTAATGGAAGGTGTTCCAATAAATTTGTTGCGGTCTCGCACCAATTTTTGTCTTTGTTACCAACCCGCTTTTACTTCCCTCTCCTTCTTCCGCTTTCATGCCTTCTGTAGTCCCAGACGGTGGCAATAGTTCGATATATCAATATTCTAACATGGCACCGAGGCATTCGGGTCAAAATTGTGAATTTATTAAGTTTCTTTTGTCTACCAATTCCCAAAAGAGACTTGGATACAGAGAAAACAACACCAAATATAGACGTTTGTCCTGAAAGCCTCGGAACCGTGTTAAAAGATTGATATATAGAACGTGTCCTATTCAAACACACATAATGTGTAGGAAATTCCTGATACAAGCATGCCCTCCATTTTATGCCGTGTTAACAAGCACGTACATTAACTCATATCATAAGCGTACGCCTCTCCATCAATT
Source organism: Platygyra sinensis (assembly GCA_019787425.1). Lineage (NCBI taxonomy): Eukaryota > Metazoa > Cnidaria > Anthozoa > Scleractinia > Merulinidae > Platygyra > Platygyra sinensis. Next base: position 21,031 of record JAHPZR010008856.1, on the reverse strand, counting down.
AATATATTTGTTACCCGTCAAGAAAGAAGGTACTCGACGCTTTCTTCTAGATGTGTTTCGGCAGAATGAGACAATAGTAATGAGATAAGGCCTGAAAAAGGCTTAAAGACGAAACATCTCACCGAGAAAGGCGGAAATTTGAGAAATAAAGGAATAAGTTTACTTGAAATTTACAAATTTTCGTGTAATTTTTCATAAAGAATAGCCCTGGTCTCATGACTTCACTCCTTGCTATCTGATTACCAATACGCCTAAAAAACGGTGCCTACTAATGCTAAGGTCCTTTCCCCAATTTAGGACCATATCGAAACAGCAACGGCTATTGCAATCCAGAGATAATTAGCCTTGACTAATGAATAAAATGTTAATGTCAGCGTCTTTTTCCCGAAAAAAGGAAAAATATTTCTCCGCAGATATCTCTAGACTTCTCCATTAAATGCAGAAAGGTCAGTGCATTTAAAGAGAGCTTTAAGCTAAATGGTAAATGGTAAAATTAAAGGCACTTATCGTATGTTTTTATTGACCAAATCCTCCAAATGGCGCTTTTATCGTCCCTTACAGCTCTCCTGTGATTTAACCAAGATACAGTCTTTTTTAGCTTGTCACCATAACCGGAAACTATGCACGTGTTCCATTTCATAACATAATTAAAACTCCGGGTTGACCACGCGTCTCTAAAAACTGAGGGGCCAGCTGGCCCCAAGGATTCTTTTCTAAAGTCGAGCCCTGTGCAGTGCTCAGCCACCGGCCTTTTCATACGGCTATGACATTTTCTAAGTGTCACCTTTCTCGGGCTCTTGCAATATTTTTGCGGGAACTGGATCCATGTCTTGCATATAACGCACCCTCTGGGTATCTATTGAGATTCGTATTATATATTTTTAATGAAAAGAGGCAAGAAATGAAGGAACAAATAGACCAGATCGATGTTACGCAATCTTTACATCTAAGTGATCAAGTGCCCCAAATGCACGCGGGATAGTTTTGTCTTGCTCTTGCTTATTTCTTCAATTTCTCCCTTACTAGCATGAATTGTTTTCGGTTTCATTTTATTGTAACTTCTTTAATTATTTGTAATCACAAGCCTATTTCGGAGGAGAGTTCTTTGTATGCAATACTTTGAATCGGTGTATATAAGCGCAACACTACTTTTGCCATTTTCTAGTGAGTGTGCAACAAACTAGAAATCCTATCTAAATTTAGCTCCAAAAGTCAAATGCCTGCGCAGGTTCATTGCTAGCGATTTCCTAAAGCTAGAAAAAAGGGAATAGTAACATACATCTGAAAAAGAACTAGTTACTGGCCGCAAATCGAGTTTGTCTAACTTGTATTAGTTGTATATACCAATTTGCCCATGTCGGTTAACACGTTAAATTGGTCCCCTTCGTATGCTATTATATGGTTCTCGAAAGCTTTGGATACTAAAAATGATTTGCTTTTGGGTTCGCACAAGACATGTTTCTTTTCGTACGAGCAAAGAGGACAAAACTTGTTTTGAGAGTTGTTACCAAGAGAGATCTAAGTTTAAAACAGATAATCAGTTACCAAACGCAAAAAGACTTGTGGCAAACGGTTTGTTTACCTCTAAAAAAGTTTTAAATATAGAATTCTCACGGCGTTCGAGCTGTTATTTATTAAAATCGACCTTTTCGATCGCCCGCCCGACATCGCGCAGAATTTTGCGACTCATCCGGGGCCTTTTCTATCGCTTGTAGCGCTAAATTTGAAATCGCGCGAGTCAAAAGACGCAAAACAATAAAGAAAATGGCCGAAAACGGAGCAACATCGACTGCTGCTTGCCTTTTTTCATTCTGTAGAGCACTCTGATAGACTAGGTACACTAGGGCTTTTAAAGAAGAGGTATCACGCTTTTATTAATGCATTGATCCTGGATAAGGTTTATCAAACTGATGTTGAAAATGCGCTAGTTTTACTTGTTATTTGTATGAAATATTGACCGCATTAATATTCCGATTGAAATTTTTCTTCAAAACAGATATTAACTTCTTAGGTATACTCGGGCTTTGTAAGTTCCAGATCTGGAGGAGGACTGTGCAAAATTTCATGTTTCATATACGATGACTACAAGTTTTATCAAAATGCTGGTTTCTAAAAATTTTCCGAATACCTTCAAAAATGGTTGCTTTCGAACTCCCTTGGGTATTTAACAGAGTTTTAACTCTGCCCCCGCTGAAAATAGCGTGCAGTCATGCACAAAAAAAAAACAGGGCAGCAAATTTAAATTCTAAGGGCTATTAAATATCTGTTTATGCGCTTGATTCACTTATCATCAAAACTCCGTCCTGGTGCGGACTGTTATATTTGCAACTGAAATGGTTTTCACACAGGAACTGCAGCGCGTTGATCATGAGCTCCATTTGGAGCTCGCAGAATCCCCGATCAACCCTGCCTTTATTCACATGTCTTCACTTATTCCAAATGGTTGCGATCCCTTATTTTACCTCAAAATAAAAAGCGAGGCGCTCTGGAAATGGCGAGAATTTAAAATGGATCCGACGCAAATGTTTTATGCACTTCAGAATGGTTTGGCGTCAATTGGCTATAAGCTAAATTCATCGAGTGAAGTGCGTGTTGGAAACGTTTTTAATAGGATGGTTTACTACTTAATACGTAGATTTCACAGTATCGACAATTGTTTACGGTCTCCTTAGCAGCCGTTTTTCTTAATAATCAAGTAAGTAATCAGCGAAGTATATAAACAAAGCGAGTATGAAACGTGTGATTTACGCATCACACTACTCAGAATGGCTTATGATCGCGCCATTTTTATTTGAGCTCTTAATTTTCATGTCATGGAGGCGAATACCATACCATGTTTAAGAAAAAAAAATAATTGTAGAAAAATTCATCTGATCACAGGTAAGCGCGCTTATTGAGCACCTCTGCTTTATATAACCTGTTAGGTGTACTCTAGGTTCATCGGCCGTTTTGTTTTGTTTTGTGTTTTCCAGTCCGCCGCATTTAGCGCTTGGAAAAAAGCGTCGTTATCGCAGGTTAAGCTTTTTAAATCGCCCGTTGTACATTTCGATAATTCAAAAGACGTTTCTTTTCTTTTTTCTTTTTTTTTTTTTAAATATTGTGATCCTATTATGTACAATTTTACAACAAAACAACGTTACTTACATCACTTACACTACTTACAAATTACAACGATATTACTCATACAGGCAAAGCTAAAAAAAAATACACTCCAACCAATTACTACGGTTACTAAAACACTATTCTAACAACTAACAAAAGTACTATACGAACAAAGAAAAGAATATATATATAGGGCCATGAAATACTAAATTAAAGCTGTTTGACTCGAGAAAAGGAGAAACCTAGTGTCATTCAATTAAAATTGCCTTTCTAGAACAAAAGTTCAAAAGTTCAAAGGAGAGATCAAGGAGTTATAATGCCTGGAGCATTTTGCGCCACTTCTGTTCGAATGCGTTTTGTGTTCCTGTAATAATTGAAATGTGTTTTTCTATTTTTAAGTTGCTTCTAACCTGATTAACGTATTCTATTGAGGATGGTCGAATATTTTTATACTTACAAGAGTAAATGTAAAATCTGCCAAGTAGTAAACAATGATTGAATAACAAGGCGCTTTTCTCTCCTTTGAGACCTAAACATTGACATAGAGTTAAAGCTTGTGAGGCTGGTATCAAATCGACAGAGACGAAAAATTGTTGAACGCTATTCCAAAAGGCTTCTGTGAACGGGCATTCCCAAAAAAGATGAAGCAACGTTTCTTGTGCTGATTGACAAAAGCAACAAAGATTTGTTTCCGAAAGTTTAATTTTAAACAGAAAAGAATTTGTAGCTATTCTCCTGTGGAGAAATTTGAACTGGAAGTTCCTTAATTTCGTGCTTAGTGTACATATCCTAGGTAGTAGATAAATTGACTCCCAGTCCAAATTTTCCACATCGACGAATCCACAGTCTTTAATCCATTTGTTTTGGCTTTTTTCTGGGCGAGTACACTTCTTGGTAATGAGGATTTTGTAAGCTGCTTGACTTGGTTTGTTGGATGAGTTTAACTTAATAAGTGAATTTTCTAAAATTTTTTCACCTGGCAGTGACAATTCCAGAGATCTCATAGCACTCCTGATAGCCGAAGCTACTCCACAAAATTCGAGGAATGAAACTGGAAAACAAAACTTTTCTTTGAAACAGTTGTAAGATATAATTCTTGAATCACTTGTCATCAGATCATTAATTTTCATCACCCCTGCATTAGCCCAGTGTTTATAAAATATAGTCTTGCCTGCGATTTTGATCATTGAGTTATTCCAAATATGTCCAACACTGAAATTAGCTTTAGAGGCAAAGGAATCCTTATAATTAAAATCCGCCCATAGTTCAATAAGTTCTTGGATGAAATCATCTTTTATATCAAGTTTTCTGGCATCTTTTGGTGCCAAATTACCGAGAAAAATTAATTTCCCGCCTACTTTAGATAGATGAAAATCAAAAAAAGACTTCCATTTAGATTTGTAGTCGCTTGAAATATACTTAAGTATCCATGAAATTTTCAAGGCTTTATTAAATTCTATTATGTCTAGCATCTTCTGTCCTCCGTCTTGGTAATCTGCTATCATTTCAGTCCGCTTAATTTTATCGCCTTTGTTATCCCAAAGAAACTTAAAAAGAAGATTGTTTGTTTCTTTCAGTGATTTTAAACAAGACGTCGTTGATGACAAAACATAAACCAATTGTGATGCAGCTAGAGCCTTAATAACTGCAATTTTGCCAATTAATGTTAATCTCTTGTTTCTCCAATTATTTAAAATATCCTCTACCTTATGAACCTTCTCTCCGTAATTCTTCTTCTTACTTTCCTCACAGTCAATGCAAAACCAAGCACCTAGAGCCTTAACCTTGCCATCTGCCCATTTAAGATTTTTCTGAGAGCATATAATCTGGTTTGATCCTTTCTTGGAGCCGATCCAAAGAGCTTCAGTTTTTTCGCAATTTACTCGCAAGCCCGAAACCTCACCAAATTTTTCTAATATACACAGTAATTTTCAAGGAGTTATTTCAACTCCAAAAATGGAGTTAAAATTTTCGGTTCAAAATAATCCCTTTTCTGGAGTTATTTTTACTCTTTTGTGGGAGTTATTTTAAACCCAATATCGGGGTAACTTTTACTCCTAATGTGGAGTTATTTTTACTTCTGGTGGAGTTATTTCAACTCCAAAAATGGAGTTAAAATTTTCGGTTCAAAATAATCCCTTTTCTGGAGTTATTTTAACTCTTTTAGTGGGAGTTATTTTAAACCCAATATCGGTGTAACTTTTACTCCTAATGTGGAGTTATTTTTACTTCTGGTGGAGTTATTTAAACCCCAAAATCGGAGTTAAAAATTTAGGTTCAAAATTACTCCTTTTTCGGGATTATTTCAACTCGTAAATTTTAACTACAAATCTGGAGTTGATTTTACTCTACTTGGAGTTATTATAACACCAAGAAAGAACCCCTTTTAGGGGTTGTTTTAACTCCAAATGTGTCAACTCCACTTGTACTGAATTCATAGATTTTCAGCTAGGAGCTGCAATATTACTCCTCCATAGCTGAAAAGGAACTCATGCATTCAAATTGAAACTACATGCACATTATTGGCTAAATAGAGCACACGAGTTCATAACTAAACATATGTTTATTGAGGCATAAGAAATCATTATAACACATGCATGATATAATTATATATTAGTTCTTTAAGATAAATTCAGAGCTATATTATTATGTTAAATCTGAAAATCAAAAATATAATCCTTATTTATTTATAGCAATATAATTTCTATTAAAACTTATACTTTATCAAAGACTAAAATCATGCAAAAGAACATGCAAATGACTGCCAATAATAAATTTTCTCCATAAAATCTTAATTGAAATTGTGTTTCAGATTGTGATCGTTATAAAATTTGTGTAATGTTACAGGAAAATTTTCTTGATTTTTTTTTTCACATTGTAATAGGTGGCCCAGACCTATTTATTTAAATGTGTGGTATAATTATTAATCTTATGGAAATTTATAAAGCTTTTAACCCTAATAAAATCTGTATTATTTTTTGTTCAGGAAAGTAAATATTGTATTTGTTGTGTAGTGCCTCAATTGAAGTATAACTTAGAAAATCTACATACATTGTACATCTAGTGTTAATACCTATTTTGTCCACAAAATCCCAAATTATTTTTGAATTCTATCATTTGTATTAGGCCTCTTGATACAAGAATTTGAAAGCTCTGATTGACTCCACTTCAAAACTACGGTCTAGCTCATATTCTATAGGTGATGAAATCATTCGCACAAATAGTTTAAAATTATAGCTGAATTCCATGTTTGAACATGATTATAATAATAATAATTATTATTCCACACATTAAAGAAAAAATAATTGTACACCACCCAAGATACTAAGACTAAGAAGACTAAGGCAAATCTCACCATTTTTTCTGCATATATACCATATCTGCTGCTCAGAGGTTTCAAGCTCTAAGGGTTTTTTTAGGGTTATACTCAATATTATCATGGTCACCAAAACAATATTTTTTTAGGGACCTGTACTGAAACACAACAGAAAAGCCAAGGAGAATGACAAAAAATGCACTACTTCTGTATTCGCAATATTTTATGGGACTCTGTATGTGTGATTTCCACCAAAATTTGAATTTGTGTATTAGATAAACTGTTTCTGTGCAATTATGATTATTGATGTGGTCCATATGGTTGCTATAGGTTCTTTATGTTTTAGTATATAAACTGCAGCATGGTCAAAATTGGTGTGAATACTATTTTAAGTTTTGTTCACTGTGGCCACTGTAAAAGCAGAGATACTAAAAAATGGTAAAATGTTAATGGTAAAAATCCTCTGATTTAAAAATACTGCCTGGGAGTACCCAAGAACATTTCCTGCATATCACAGGGAACAAGTATTTCAGACTTCCACTATCCATATCAATGGCAAATATTGCTCTACTTAACCTTAAATTTCTCTAGGTTTGCATGATCACTTGTTCACCCTATGACAATTTCTATAAATCTTTTAATTAACACAGTATATATTGCAACACATTCAGGGCCTCTTCATATGAGCCCGGTAACCAGGACAAATTATGTGATGTGTTCATATGGGAAATTTCAGCCCGGTCGACCAGGATGAATTCAAGAAACACAACCGAAATGGTGGAACATAACCTTGTATTGTTCGCGACTGTCATAGCTTTGTGGACTCTTTTAACTTTTCTAATAAAGCTAATTCGCATACTCCTAAAGTGGAAATACATACAAGACCAAAATTATGCCATTTTGGCCGCTATGTGGTGAGAGCGAAGCTATTTTGTCTAAAATGTTTCATCCGGTCACCGGGCTGGAGTGTTCATATGGGGAAAATTTCATCCCGGTTACCGAGATCTCAGTAACCGGGCCAGCCAAGCCTCTCATATGAACATATCGATATTTTTACAAAGGAAAGAGTGGCGAGGCGAGATCTCGGAAACCGAGCCAGCCCGGTTGACCGGGCTCATATGAAGAGGCCCTAAAGGACATATGAAATCTGCGCATGACATTAGCAGACTCAAGTTAGCCTGAATAGAGCTCAGGCTACCCTGTTTATGATATGGCAATGCGACACATTAGTTAAAAGAATCTGCAGTCTGTAGTGTGCAGTCTGCTATTGCCATACACAGATTTGAAATTAAAATTTGTTACAAAAATTGAAGTTGTATTGACCCCAAGCAGGAGCTCCTGCCCCAAGTTCCTGAATTGGCTGAAAAGCACTGACAGCAGGTGAGCTGTCCTCGCCCTAAAAGAAAAAAAAACAGTATCTGTGAACCTAAGGTTTTCGGTCATTTCGATATTATGCACCTATCAATGGTTTGTCCCAGAGTGGGGGGTTTGGACAACCCAGGGGAATTAGACTTCGTAAAGCGCACGTGGGTTGGGATTTTGACATCCACAACAATCCCGGGGTGGGACATTTGACTTGACCGCCATCTTGAAAAGTCAAGAGGATCTGGGAATGAGTGAGGAGTGGTGCACCATCTTGAACATACCCAGAATTCATGTGAGCGAGTTTTCCGTGTCCAAGAATACAGTACTTTGTAGGGAGTATTGTGTTGCTTTTTTTAAAGCAAAAATGTTTTTTTTTAATGCCCATCAGTGCTGTCTTTAAAGTTCTATAACAAAACATATTTCTCCTTCAACTTTGAGAAGAAAAATACTCATACAAAAGCTCATTTAGATCAAAATTTTCTTCCTACTTGCATGTCTTCACTAGATGCCACCCTGCCATAAGTTTTCGATATTCTCTGTGTTTATAGATTTGCTAGTATACTCCAAATGTAAAATTAAATGAAATTCTGGTCAATTCTAGACCTCAGTTACAAAAATCGATTGAAAATATATGACCTATACCAGGTGTGACATACAAATGAATCCAGAAACCTGGCCAAATCTCACCAATGATGACAAGTAGTGCTTTTAATAATTTACTCTCACCTTCTGATACATGTACTTCTGTGTTGATTTTCAACAATTCTACACTATAAATTTGTGTCTACAAGAAGTACAATTTGTGGTCCCCAGGGATGGGAATTTGACTTATAATGGCACCCAAGGGTGTGGAAATTGACATTTGGAAACCTGAAAATGTCAAATTTCCCCTGGGTTGCCCGAACCCCCCATTCTGGGGCAAACCATTGATAGGTGCATTAGTCGTTTCGATCCGGCCAAGTCTTCAGTACCTTTCGTTTCAACGGAGTGTCGCACCAGTTTATTATTTACCATAAAAAGTCACAATTTTCTTAAGCGAATCAAGATAAATGGAGGATGTATGGAATTGACTTTAGTTTGTATCGAATCGACCTTAGATGTGTATGGAAACGACCGGATACCCGTGAGTGCTTACACAATTTTACACATGGAATTGAAGTAGCAACAGAGACTCACCTCGGACCCGTTGCATGTACTTTATCACACGATCACATTGAGGGGCTTCATTGATTGCCTGTAACTTAATTCATACATTACCGATTAAAAGGCTTTTCAATGAAAGGTTTGTCATAGCCTTACACTGTAAAACATGCAAGCACACACAAGACTGAAGAGTTATAGTTCACACGAATGCCGTCGAGTGTTTTCTTACATCTATAATTTCAACCGAACCTCCGCTCCATCTCAAAAGTTAAGCAAGAAACGACAGGAAATAAAAGCAAAAGTAAAAAACTAACCTGCTGGATCGTTTTTCGTCGTGGTTAGCCCGATATATCAGCAACAATTCGCAAAGAAATGTAAGAGATAAACACTCCAACCGTTAAAACTGTCCGCCGCGCAAACTTTGATCACATGCAATTTGATCACATGTCACGAAGTTAAGATAGATCCCTAAATAAAATTTTGTCAAAAAATGATATAGCCGGCCTTATCACGGTTTTCGACGCCATCTTGATGGGCAGACAAAGCGGTCAGAAATTATAGTATTTGTATGAGAATCCAATAGCAAATAACTTCTTTCAAAATTTACTTTTTCACAATATGTGAATCAAAACTTTAAAATACTAGGTAGAAGATTGCATTCACCAAGTTTGAAGGATGCAGCTTTCCTATAAGTCGCCGAAATAATTTCATTTTATTTTCCATACATTTGTCTGTAAAATTTTTTCTCACAAATTGCGTCTAAACGTTTGTTTACCCAGGCAAATTTACAGACAAATTATTTGCTATCGGATTCCATACAAACACTGTAAATTCTGACCGCTTTGCCTACCCGTTAAAATGGCGTCGAAAACCGTGATAAGGCCTATTGCAAAGTAGGCATCTATATTAGAGAGTATACAGACTTTAAAAAAAAATTACCGAAGGAAACACAAAGGAATTCTTATCCTACGGATCCGATAGCAAGCATCTTGTAGATGAGGAATAACCACCGCTAGAATTCCATTGTTGATTTGTTGTTTTGTGTTATTTCCTATTTCCGAAGCGTCAATTCGCGCTCCGCGAGCTCGTTACGATTTAACCTGTTAGGGGAGTAATATCCTAACTCATTCCAGATTAAGTGGAATCGTTGTCCCTCGTATCTTGGCTTTTTGTGTCTGCTTCACAAACAACGCAAAGGACTACGACTATGTGTGACAACATTAGTTCAGTCAATATATTATTTTAACCCATCACAAACTGCAACAGAAGGTTTTTCACACAGATCAACGTATGAAAAGTCTAGATCAACATATGATAAGTCTAAAAAAATCCAAAAGGGGAAGATACATTTCTTTACCGAGACACTATAGCTTTAGATGGGCCGCATGGAAACGAGGCTGTCTACATTAAGCTACTCTCATATGTATTTCTTTGACCAACAATTCACTATTGTTCAAAGGTCAGAGTTAATTGATAAATAAGGGTGTATCATTAGCCCCATTGCCAGAAATTTGGGTCAAGATGGCGGTTGCGCGTGCGCACTCAGGCCATAATGGCTGTGAAATCGTATAAGAAAATGTATGGAGAAAAGGAAACTTGTTCAAATATATCGATTGTGAGCTTACGGGTCTCCGGTGCCCGACTCGAAACATGATAAGCACTGTGTAACCTTCTCATCTAGATTAAAAACGGCTAATTTAAAGTAGGTTTACTTACTTCCTGAAGTTGCCACTTTTATCCTTCGTTGTACGCTCCATTTCTTCATACATTGTCTTAAAATCTTGCCGAAGTCGTGCGAAGTACCAGTCGATTAGAGGATAAACCTTTCAATGAAGTAAATTTGCCCGACCCGATATAATTTCTGCGATGTAAGATCTTTCCTAAACAGCCATAAAAAGGATGATTTCTGTACTGCAAAATACTTCCACAGGCCATTATTTCCCTCAGTTTTCCAGCTAAAGTCCTGTAATGGAGGCCATATTTGTGAACGACCCATTTTGGTTGGACTGGCAAAAGGAAAAGCTTCGCAAACCCAAACTTCACCCAGTCGCCATTTTGTTTGTAAACTAGGTTCCAGGCTTCTAAAAGTCCTCGATTAGCATACCAGGCTTGGTTTTAATAGAAGTGAAACGCGGGAAAATTATAACACACCGGCCCCCACCGGCCCACAAAGTATATAGCTTCCCAGGTATTCTCAAATGAGCTGTACAATTTCCATTTTACAAGAAATTTGGTTCCCTAAAAGGATGGAGTGATTCCATCATTCGTTAATGATACGTTTATTCAAAGCTACGGGGCTGAATGCATGTTTTAGTGAGGTAAAGTTTTACGCACATCTGCGTCCTGTTTCCTTGCTATCAGCCGCTCGCCCTGGTAGATACCTAAAAATTTTTTTGAAGATGCTTTTTTCTCGCTTTTTTCTTCGTAAAACAGATCCACAGAGCTCAAATTATTTAAAATATCGTAGGGAACACGCTTTCCCCGACTGCGATAGTTTTTGTCCGCCATTTTGAAAATGAGATGCCGTTGACAATTAATCACGGGCGTGAAATGTCCATTATTTCTGGCAATGGCTTTACTTGGCTGAATTGATACTTTTCTAAGTAGAACAACGTTTTTAAGGTCAGCATGAAATCGAGGCTAAATACAAAACAACATATCTTTATATACTTCTCATAAATTGTCTATATCAATATCTTATTGGCTTTTTTAAAATAAATAAAAGTCATCTCTGAGACATGTCAACACAGATAATCATTAGTTTTACTAGCAAAAGACACACAAATCATGAATCATCTTTATCTTCACTACTGCGTTCAAATTCCTCTGGTTGTACAGAGGTAGTGCAGGCTGAGCCTCTGCACTGACCACAAACAGGTGACCATTCGAGTTTGTTCTTTCGTCAAGAGCACCTAGGTCTTCTGCAGTCTGTGGAACAGTTACACCTGATAACGTGAAGCAGTGCTTCAGGAGCTGAAGGTCGGTGGGTCATGACAGGAACTTACAATCCCTCACAGGATGTTCCACCCCCATTCTTCCGTCGACAGGATTTCATCAACTCCCTTCTATTGTTGGACCTGACAGTATACACGTAAAACCGTGATAGGTTGCTGCGGCCGAAGTAGGTGGTAAGTTCTGTGGCTGAACTTGGGATGTGTTTGTGGCTACCTTTTGACAATATTGTCGGTATCTAAGACACTCCAAGGTTTCGCCAGATTTACCATTGTAAAGGCAAACTTTCGCACCAGCTTCAATAACTTCTCTCTTTGATGCAGATGTGTTGTTGAATACTTTAGCTTGGTTGCGAAAGTGACAGCTCTCACAGAATTTCTTCAGAGAGGTCCCCTTTCAAATCCCGTGAAGACGAGAAGAAGTATCACATCCAAGGATTGCATCGATGAAGAAAATGTGGCTGCGCACGTCTTCACCCAGATTCTCCTTCAAAACTTTTATGTCCCAGACACGTCGTTTTGTTGAATGTGCCCTTGGCTCAGGCTGAAAAAAATAATTCTTCAGCGCTCATTTCTGTACAATGGCACAAAGGAGATCAGTGTTGTCCCTCACGAGTACAGTGTTCGCCCTTCTTGCGCTTTCCACAGCTGTCTGAACTATAAGGAGATCAGCATCTGTTTGTGAGTGTTATGTTTGGCAACCGACTTTCTGAAGATACCTGCTCAGCATATTGATGAAGGACTGCTTGTTGCTTCAATTAGACAGGAAGTGGGCTTTCTTCCTGGTCAGTTTCATATCATCCGTGAATGTGACAGATTTTTCCTCCAGTTCGCCTCTGGTGTGTATATCTTTTTGTGGAACTTTGCTTGTGACCCTCAAAGACGACAACTGCAGCACCATACTTCCCTGTCACATACAGACAATACTTGTTAGATCTCCCTATATTTGGGAATCCTCGAGGCCACGGGATCCGATGAAAGAGTGCACCACCATCCCGGACATATTGTACTTCTCCTTTTGGTCCAGTTGAATCTGAACGAAGCTTAGCACAGATAGAATATGCAAATACTGGCTTTTGCGGCTTTAGGAGCACTAGCGGAGAATCCGACAGAGATGGTGGATAGTTGCATAGCTTATATTGAAATATGGAACTCATGTCATCCAGAGACTGGCTAGCAATACTAAGACGCTGAAATTACAATTGTTGATCTACCTAAATCTTCTCCCCATCAACTTTGATGTAAATGTGATAGCTTTTTACTCTTTGTAAATGAGTTTTCTGCAGCTGGGTTTCCGTCCGACTTTTCTGGCCTTTTCCACATTAACAGAACTCTCGGGCATGAACGGCAGTCATGATGTTAATCAGATCTGTATGAGTTGTCAAAGTATTTTTTTCTGCTAAAGCAAGGCATGCAGCGTCCGAGTGTTCTTCATGTCCCGGGTTTGTCTGGACCTCGTCATATCCTTGGTTTGCTCACCTGTGCTGTTATTAACACCTGTAAGCTCAACCAAGGCACATTCATCTCTGCACACGCTGGCATAGAGAGCTGCCAAATCACTCGTTGTCTTTCAGTCATTCTATACGTCCTCTCGTCAAACCACCACTTGTCTTCAGGCTTCTCATTAATACCTGCTCTGTGACAAGATCCGTTGATAGTCCTGCCCATAAGCGGTTGCTTCCTCGGACAACGTGAAATCATGCTTCAAATTTTCTGCATACGTCGGGATGGTCAGTTTAAATACTGCTCATGGATTGCAAGTACAATAGGACAGACACTGTATACAGATTATTCCCCGCAGCAGCTAGATAGGAAAGCATTTCTGACAGAGCTTGAAGATGAAATCTCCAATTTCCGGTTCGTATTGCTTTTATGAACATGGGGAGGATGTCTACCATATAGTGGTATTGCAGCCATAGTAAAGCAGTGCGGTTGTCGTTTAAGACATCTCTCTGCTCTTGAAGAAGTTCTTTTATTCTGGTAAGAACGTCAGCTGTGCTAGCTGTGAACCAAATACTGTTATAAATATACTTACATGCTCAATAGTGAAACTCAATTACGCTCATACTCTAGAGAATTAAAAACGATTTATCAGCCTTTTTTATGTATGCTGCGTCCTAATATTCCAAATCTCCAAACGAAAAGTTATAGTCGCTAATTACTAAAAGAAATCAAACAAAAAAACACCCACCTAAACAAGACAAATCTCACGTGGAGACGGCCATATTGAACAAAAAGCTTTAAACTCTCGAAAGGGCCAACGGACAAATCAAAAGTACTGGAACCTGGAAGGTTCTGATCAACAAATGCAAAGACTTGAAGAATCTAAACTCAGAAAGGCTGACCGTACGGTTGGGGTAAACTGTTATATACTTTCCAATATTTCGTCAGGCATGGCCTGACTTCTTCAGGGAATGTTTACGGCTGAGAAAAGACGTTACAATTTAAACAACAAAGATAAAAGCCTATATAGTATTACAATAAAAAGTGGACCGTTGGAGTAGCTATTTAGGCCATATTAAGCATTGCATAAGCTTTTAACTTGAGCCTGCAGTCATAACTCATCTGAGGTTAACTTTATGAACGGTCTCAAAATGTCCTAATAAGAATGTTTTTTTTTTTTTTTAATTTATTTTTTATTTTTATTGCGAGGCATTTGACGCAATTAATGTATCCAGAGCTCCACAAGGCTTCGCACTAGTTTGCTGAAGAGAAAAGTAAGACAAGGAACGATAAACAACTGTTTGGGATAAAAAAATCAAAGGCTGACACAGTGAAATATAAAAAAATATTGTACAGCCAGTATAATAGGGCAAGTACAGAAAGCCGAGTGCAATGGCGGCGGCCGGATATGGGTTGTACACTCAAATGGCATCTGACTGCAGAATATAATATCAAAGGCTGACACTATTTAATATAAAATTAGTGAACAGCCAGTACAGTGTCTTGCACAAAAGCAAGAAACAAAACAAATTATAAAATCAGTGGCTGACACAATGAAATTAAAAAAATAGTGTACAGCCAGTATAATAGGGCAAGTATACGTATAGGAAGCTGAGTGCACTGGGCACGTCGAAAAAACGGCGGCCGTATATGTGATGTACATTCAAATGGCATCTGACTGCAGAATGTAAAAACAAAGGCTGACATAATTTTTAAAAATAAAAATAGTGTACAGCCAGTGCAGTGTCTTGCACAAAAGCCAAAAACAAAACAAATTATAAAATCAAAGGCTGCCACAATTAAAACAACAAGACAGTACCCAACGACTCAACGACCTCAGCGCCTTGAGTGTGGCCCCTCTAAGGCTGCGATAAAGTTTATATTGCCCCCTGCTATTTAAATGAACGCCATCCGAAGCCAAGAAATTATAACGTGCCTTCCAAAACCTCGGTGACCCCAATTGATATTACCCGAAGGTAACGCTTTGGAATTGCAACGTCGTTGTTGAACGACATCACCGAACGACAACGAATAGTTTGGCAAACACAACATACTGAACGCCAAATGAAGCATGCAGCAGGCGGACGAAGTCTGCGGGATCAGAACCCACTAGCAAAGGAGGGAGAAACGATAACTCATTCGTGCCAAGTTGCACGATAACAATGTCAGGCACAGAGAGCGGAGGAGTTCCTTTTGAATGAATAAATAAAAAAAAAAACGTCTTACCTCTTTGAAATGCACTGTTGCGTAAATTCTCCCGACCAAAAAAGCTCATTTCCGAGTCAGCATACATTCATTTTCGCCGGTCCACTGCTCCCGAACCGATTCGATCGTGCGAACCGCCATTATTTTTAAACGTATTGATCGCTGACTACTGCGACCGCAGTCTTCAACGGAATATCTCCGGAAAGCGAAGCTTTCCGAACGAGGCACGAAGTGCCGAGGCAAAGAAAATGGAAAGAGAAGAAACTGATACCACGTGACTAGTTTGATGTGGACCGCGACAGCTGGTGACGGAAGTCAAATTTTCAGTGCAATGCGCATGAGCGACCCGGCCTCTTTAGGCTTCCGAGGTCTGGAACTGAGCCTCAACCCGCCCAAACCACTTCCTGTCTTGCGCAGTCATGCTGCGATCCCGAGGTTCACGTCATTTCCGTAATCAGCTTTTGCGGTGCACATTGCACGAAGGCAGTTCATCGAGAACCACATTTCGGTCCACGAAAATACCGCTTTCCCTCAACCTTTGTAGCAAAACTAATAGTTTACGCACAGAATATCTAAGAAACATCCCAAAAATAAAGAAAAAATAGGGGATTTGATGCATTTTTAACGAAGCTACGGATTTGCGAAAAAACGCTCCAAATTAGTTTCTCCCTTTCCGAAATATATTACGTTCACAGCCTTAAGACGACTGCGGTCGCAGTAGTCAGCGGTCAATACGTTTAAAAATAATGGCGGCTCGCACGATCGAATCGGTTCGGGAGCAGTTGACCGGCGAAAATGAATGTATGCTGACTCGGAAATGAGCTTTTCTGGCCGGGAGAATTTACGCAACAGTGCATTTCAAAGAGGTAAGACGTTTTTTTTTATTTATTCATTCAAAAGGAACTCCTCTGCTTCCTGTGTGTCAGGGCGAAAAGATTGCACATGCACATGTCTTTGGCACTCTGCGTCCTCCCACGCTGTGCCAAATGATGGGAGCTGGCTCCTTTATTTTAAACGCTAAATCTAAATCCTTAGAATTTCGTTCACTGTAATCACGTAAAACGAAGAATGAAAGAATGACCCAGAAATAAAACGCGGGGTGTAGGTGTGTCGTGTGTAGCCATAACTATCGCCGATAAAATATTTTAAGGAAGGCACTTATGTCAAATGAGAAAGTTAAAGAAACAAAGAGCAAGCTTAATAAATAGTAAATATATAGATAGAGAGAACTTGCCTGAAAAAACTTTCGACTAAGCGACAATAGAGTAGCTGTTCATAGGTTGACGATGATCGCAGGAAGGGCCGCGTGTAACAGAAGACATAACTTTTTTTTACACCACAGACACGTGCATTCTTCTGATTGGTCAGGAAACCTGAACCCGCAGACTGTAGAATAACAGGAAATACCTCGCACTAAAAGGACATTATGCTGTCAGTTCTTCAACATAATGTTTGTTTTAAACAAAAAGCAACGCTTTCCTGACATTACAAAAAACTTGTAAACTTTTTTGTAGTCTCGTTTTCGTGTTAAGCATAGGGGTCACTACATTAATAATGGAATTTTCTCATTTTCCTGCACTTCGATTCTTCTAGACTTTTGATATGTTTTGTGGGAAAGGATTGCGCTATTAAAACTGCAAAGATACTATGTGTTGCAATCAGTGATAGGTTGACTCTTTTTATTCGCTAAAATGCTTGGACTATATAGCGATGTTTCCAGTGATACCACTCCCAGGTCACGTGGGGTTGTTTATTTCTGTGGTTGGCGAAAACAAGATTTGGCTTGATGTTTCTTCTGCCAAAGAAAAGGGTTCGTGAAGAGAATGCCGCTGAGCTGCTGCTTAATAAATGGTACAAATCGGTTCGCAAATTCATTTGTTTTAGATTTCCTAAAAGTGAACCAAAGCGGACCGCTTGGATCAATGCAGTTCGTAGAAAGGATTGGACGCCCTTCGAGTCCTCGCGAGTCTGCATTGTTCATGATCATTTCTTATCAGGTATGAAGCTAATAACTGCGAAAGCCGACTAGTAATACATAAGTGGCTGTTTCTAACATAAATTCTCCTCTTTTGTACTGTGTCTAAAATTTCCAAGCTATTCACCGATTTTAGGAAGTAAGACTCGCGCTCGTATAACTTAATTTAAATAAATCGAATATCGTACAGGACAATTTTAAAGTGTCACTGCGATGAACTTTCACATTTCTTTTTCCCACTTTTTTTTAAACAGAATAACTTACCATCCTGTACGATGTCCTTTCGTCCAAAAAGAAAAATATAAAATAAAAAGACTTCCTTCATTAAAATTTCGTCGCTCGAAAAATGAAATTTTTCGTCCGCCATTACTCGAAATAAGTTCCATTTTAACCCGCTATTTTCGCAACGGCATCTATGCTTGTGACGTCATATTCCTACACGCGATTGATTAACCTTTGATCACCATTGATGTCAGTCGGGTTTTTATCTTAGTATTAGCGAAATCTCTGTCGATTCAGAAGTTCATTTTGGGTGAAGTTTGTCTGAAAGCAGTAGTGAAGGTTGCTCTGAGTCTTCAGAGGCTAACTTCTGCTCGGCAAGTGAAGGTTAATTCCAATCATACGATGATTGTGCCGAGCCAATTGCCACCGAAGAAGAAGCTACTAGTAGGCTGAACAAATGGCTGTAGAGGAAGAAGAAGAGCCTGAGCAACCTCGTTCCCATGGTCTCTCATCTAACCGCCCCAGAGAGCGAGCGACGAGAGACCCTGGCACACGCTGGTCACGTGCCACTTTGACAATTGAAAACATCAGGGAGGGGTCCTCTAATCAAGCAATTGGTCGTATTGGGCTTCGTCGAATTCAAAGAATCGCGCAACCCACATTACCCGCGCTGGTTAATAGTACTTACCCTTCAGGTTGAAATTTTGAATAGAAACGATTCCAACGTTTATCTAAAGGTTAAGCAAGTGTGTCTCGAGGCAATTCACCGTGATCATTTGATGTTGTTGCCATCTTACCCGCTGCATTATGGAAATTCAGTCAAATTTCAACGGCGGATGTCGATCAGCGCAATTTCATCCCGCACCAATTGCTGTTTCTCCTTTGAATGCGCTCTACGAAATCGATGCAAAAAACAAAACAATGCTCCTAGAAAACGTATAGCTTTCTCGAGTAAAGCTACGGTAGTCTCTGAAGAAAACCTGGACCAAGATAAAAATGATACTCGTGATTGAGAAGCAACACACTGCCTGTAACACACTGTGCTTGCAGTTCAAATCACATATCCGGTCTCTGCATTACAATATAAGCTAATATGGCAAGATTTCCGTACAACCCCATACATTTATTATGCACACCGTTCTTTGTTTAACTTAAC
Source organism: Platygyra sinensis (assembly GCA_019787425.1). NCBI lineage: Eukaryota > Metazoa > Cnidaria > Anthozoa > Scleractinia > Merulinidae > Platygyra > Platygyra sinensis. The sequence goes on along the minus strand of JAHPZR010008856.1, from coordinate 2,153 downwards.
AATAGCGGAAACAAAAGCGTTCCTTTGAGCCTTAAAATGTATCTTACAACTAGTAAAAACGAGCTAAACAAAGTATAAGCACGGCATGGGAAATTACAGAGGTGCCAAACTCTGAGAAGCGACGTGCAGTTATCGGAGACCATGCAAATCTATGACTTCTAAACTGAAATATGCCATAACACAGTTAAACTTCTCCACTCTACGTATAACTTCCATTTCTCCTAACACGGCATAAAGAGCTGCTCAGAAACACCGCGCTGGAAGCAAAGAAAGGTCGAGAGTCTCAGTGAACGAAAAAGTATTAAAAGAGAGTTCTGAGTTCTCACGAACCATTGGAGTCACGTACACTGATTTATTGACACGATAAAATCTATTTCCTTGTCTAGCCTCCTTTCGATCGAAGATGAATCCAGTTTATCAGAAACGACGGCGAAATGAAGACCGCGAAGAGTCGTTCTATCACCCTTCGCACTCTGCAAAGTTCGGGGCGCCGACTGCTCTGTCACACTTCAAAATATCTTGCGTAAATTTTTTCACCCTTTCTACTATAAAATTATTTTATCGCCGTTCACAAGCCCTAAACGGGTCAACAGTAGACAGGGTTTCCTTCCGAGGTAAAGATGAGACAGACAGCCTCCGCCGCAGCATGCAATTCTTCATTTGTCCTCTTAACTATTATCACAGTAACCTACAGTAACTTGGATTTCAGCTGTCAGATGACAGATGAGTTCTCCTTGGCATTTGCACAATAACAGCATCATCTCTTTCCTGGTTTATTTTGGTGACAACACATCTTTCACTCCCGTAGATTAAGTATAGACAAAATACCTACTAGGCCACCCATCCTTTTAACAATTTAATAGGCTAGTTTCGAATTGTGCAGAAACAAAAGAACATAGTCGAGGTTCAGGGGAATCATTAGCATTTTGTATTGTTCATAACAAAGGAAAATGCAAATTATTCCCCTGAACCTCGACTCTGTTCTTTTGTTTCTGCACAATTCGAAACTAGCCTATTGTCGTTGCCTAGATTTTGGGAGACACTTAACCAGCGTGTTCCAGGGTCTCTCCTCGCTCGCTCATACATACATACATACACACACACACACACACACACACACACACACACACACACATACCCACCTAAGGTGGTTTGTGGGGACCGTGTCCTAGACCAACGTTACGGGAACCACCCGAAATACATGCGTCAAAGGCCTGCCCTTGTGTCTGCTTGCAGATCAAGTACTAATGTTTCATAATCCATTTTGATATTGCAGACTATGTCATTCTTAAATGCCCTTGCCATACACACACTGGTTTACGAGGACCAAAAAAACCAACCTCTTTGGTTGGATGTGCACAGACATTACAAAGACCGACATATCATGCAACACACTAGCATTAGGAGGACCAGACCTTTGATTTTAGAAATGCTTCCTTGACATCTACTGATATCATACAGGTCACAGAATAGAGTTGTTCCGCATAAGAACATTACATATTTCCACTTCGTGGCCTTAGGCATGCAAATTAGGCCGGCATCTTTACTGCGTACAGTTACGTCACATCAATTGGGCCATTTAATATCATTTAGCGAGCTCCAAAACAATAGCAATTGAGAATCCCGGTCTAATTTGCATGCCAAAGGCCAAGGGGTGGAATTTTGCATCTCTCGTGTGCGGAACAACTCTAATGTCTTGCTGAGGCGTGCCAACCTTGTTGAAGAGGAGAGGCAAGTGTGGTAAAACGAGAAACTGTTGTTTCATTTTCACTTCCAACTGAATGCTCAGTATTGTGGGGTTGGAATATATACCCACGAAACCGTACCAGTACAACCATTTCCAAGCCATAGCTTTTTTTCCTGAAAGTACTATGATCTCGAGTGTGAGTAGCCAATCAGATTGTAGTATGCACTGTTTACTGTGACACACATCTAAACGAAAAAAACGTTGTACCTGTGAAAAGCATGAATATAATATGAACGAAAAGAAAGAATGAGACTCTGCTTAGACAGCACCGACACGCTTGTGCTTTTGCGTTTAATATCACAGGGCGAAATGATAAATTTATGAATTTTTAAGAAAAAATTAAATGGCACTTAAACCTGATGAGAATGTTTAATTTAAGCCGTAAAGCTTCTTAAAGTTCTTAAAG
>JAHPZR010008854.1:25000-33951 GCA_019787425.1 Platygyra sinensis | reverse complement strand
CTTTTTTTTTTTTTTTTTTTTTTTTTTTTTTTTTTTTTTTTTCTTTTTTTTTGACCCCCCACCTCAGCTTTTTTTTTTTTTTTTTTTTTTTTTCCTGCTGCTAGGAGGACCTTCTTTTCCGCGGGCCGCACTTTCTCACGCTTCCGCGAGAGAATTTGCATCAAGATGCAATTTGAAGGTAAGATGACAAACAAAGTCCACAAACAACAATTTAAAAAGAAGAAGAAAGAAAAAAAAGAAAAAAAAAATTCCGTTACGCGGTTCTCGTTATAGCGTACGGCGTTACCCGTTACGCTGTTACGCGTTTTACTAACAGCCAATATTTCAATCATTTGTTGAAACATGGCTTGCAATAAAATTGGCCTACCAACACGAAATTATCTAAAAGAAACATCAACCCACATCAATAAACCCGTGCTCGTATGAAATAAAAGCAATTCTTAAGTAACTGGCGTATCGGAAATCATCAAAAATGAAGATTGAATTCATGAAATGGGATTTTATTACCGATTTCCCTTGGAAAATGATCGGAAACCTTCACGTCCTCGTGGGGACGTCAAATGGTCGAGTTTCTCCGTCGCGAAAAATACGCGACCTTGCTTGACCTGGCCTGGCGACGTCAATCCTGTCACAGAAGTCGGGTCACTCTAATATAGCGAAGCGACCTTTGGGTTGCAAATTACCGAAACTACCCGGTGGGCGAAGGTTTCTTCCACCGGGGTTTAGCACGGTAATTTTGAAACCCAAAGGTCACGTTGCCATGCTGGATCTTCAAAACGGTCGATGCACGGACACATAGAGTCAAAAGCATCTTTCGGACGGCTATCGATGGAAAAGCATTGAAAGAGCAAGCAATGGTTAGAGCACCTATTTAGCATTGCTCTTGTGGCGGAATAGTTCGATCGGATCCGTTAGGCGAACTCCTTTAAAATTAGACGTTGCTGTTTCGAAACGATTAATTTTCGGACACCTTTAATTTTATTTCAACATAATAGATAGGGACCCTGCGCGTGCCGCTTCTGATTGGTCAAAAACCCATGTTTTACGAGAGTAATAAAAACATAGAAAAAGCGTGTTTTATTGCTTTGCGCGTATAAAATCTATATCATAAAGCAATGAGAACCTAAGCCGTGTATTACACTGAGATAAAAACACTCCGGCCATTTGAGAACACTCGAGAAATATAGAAAACACTCGCCTGCGGCTTGTCGGTTTTCTACATTTCGCTCGTGTTCTCAAATGCCTGTCCGTGTTTATCACAGATATACTATACGCGGCTTAGGCTTCTTTTTGTTAACTAATTTGAGACATTTTCAGTCAATTATTTGAATCATTTTGCTGAAACATGGCTTGCATAAATTTGTGCTTACAAACACGAATTATGCTAAACGAAACATCTGAGAAACATAAAGTTCCGTTCGGTATGCACGCAATTGATCCACATTTGTTAAAGGAGTAAATTTTAAACTCGGTAGGTAAACTAATTTGATCAGTTCAGACAGAAGTTATGACTCATTATTTTTGGACAATATTGCTTTGAAGCTCGCAAATATTTCCTGTATGTGGAACACCACCTATTTCATATTTTCCACCGTAGTGTAGTGTCAGTTAATTCTTTCAACTATCTCTTTTTTCCACTGGGCTGAAATGCTCAACTAAACTAGCGTTGGATAGTGAGGGCAATAATGAAATTACGCCCGCCAGTTTGTGGACTACAACGACACAGTGCCAGCGCGAATAGTCAGAACTCAAACAACAAGGCTGAGCGCGCGCATTAAAGAAACTTACAGCCATTGTCATAATGGTAACATGACATCACAATGAAAGAAAAGAAAACTCGAGAGAATTTCGCCTGGAAGTTTGCGTCGTGTTTCATCATGAGTTCAGTTATGAAAAAGTTGCGGAACAAACGGTCCAAAGGTGACAAATTTCAAATCACGGCATCTGCGTCGTCGCTGGTTTTGGCATGTCAGAAGGAAAAATGGTAAGTTTTCTAATAAGAAGGGTTTTAACAATTTCTTTTAAATTTGTCGATAACTATGGCCTGACATAAAACAGTAGTCTAATACAGAGGATGTGTGTCTGTGTGTGTGTTTGTTTTTATTTTTGACTTTTGGGATGTAATCCATCACAACAGAAACCTGTCATAAAAAGAAGTTTAGATCAGCTGTAAGTATATTGCTGGATCCGAAATTCTATTCGTGAATTTTTAGGTCGTGTGCCAATTTTAGCGCAAATGCCGCATCGAAAGAAACACAGGGTGACATGGTGCTTTAAAGTAAACGGATTCTTTTTTCCTTTGTTCTTGGAATGAGTAAAACCAAAGAAAAAGTATACATAGTAAGTCTTTAGTTTCAAATTGTATTTTGCTCTTTATGGAAAAAGCTAAAGAAACAAAAACAAAAACAAAACGCTGGCGACAATCGATGCATTACAGATTTCCTACAAGGCAAATGTTTAGACGTCTGCAAAAGTCACAACATAATATAAGACTATGCAAGGTAAGTAAGCGCAGGCGAGAGCTTACTTATACTTTTTTAGGGAAAAAAAGAACAAGGCGGGGGAGGGGGGGCAAGAAAGGTACCTCATGATCAGCGATGGGTCGGAGGGTTTCAGTTTGGTTGCTCGTTACCAGGCTTTGGAGAGGAAAAACAATATGGCGGAAGGGCGCGATGTTTATATTCCAAAAGGAAAATCAATGTAAGTTGTTTCCTTAGTTCTAACCCAAGCGTTTGTTTATTAGGCATCCCTGCAAACTTGCTATAGTTTGGAATAAGGAAAAGCCTAAATTGTGCAGTACAAAGGTAAGCTTGGTCGTATGAAACTCCCAGTAAGTTAATTGTTAACCGTTTGAAGTTTCGTCATTTTGTCATCTCGCCATTTCGTGTTTTAAAGTAGATTATTATTGATTTTGTTGTCAGCCGGTGCCATGGCAGGGCGGTTTTGAAAACCCTTATAGCGGTATAATAGTCTGGCCGGAACCCGATCCGGTGAAAACGAAGTTGACTTTGTTCAAGGTAAATACCAACTTAATATTAAAGATTTCTAAATTTGAGCTTCCAGTGTAAGCTTGATGTTAAAACATGATTTACAAAGATGTCGAAAACTGGTCCAGAGTCCAGAGAGCTAAGTTCTTGAAAGGATCCCTTTACAAACCTATGCTTGGGAAGGTTTTGCTGTGAATTCACAAATTCACATATTTGAGATCCAGGTATGGCAATTTTTTTTCTTCTGTTTTCCAACTTAAAAACTTGCAGCTTTATTATTTTTATCAATGAACATTTCACTCAGGGTCTTAAAATAACTGAGGCCAGAGAACGTGCTGCCTTTGTAATTATATCTGCAAATGGTTAGACATTCAGGTCTTCTCGGATTTAAGGACTATGAACCGTAGGCCCTGTCTCCTGCATCTTCGATGTTATGGTTAGCAGGGGACATAAAAGAACCCACAGGCTTATCATAAAGAGTAGGGCATGAAGTTCCCGGTGTTGTGGTCTGGCCTTGTTCACTGAGTGTTTGGGTGGGAAATGCTCGGAGATATTAGCTACGATAAAGCTACTCTACAATCTGAGGGTAAATAAAGTATTCACATTCACTTCACCTCGATCTCTTTCAACTTTGACAGAATATTTGACATCTTATTAATTTTGCATAAACATTTAAATGCACTCTCTACATGATCTGCATAGAAGACAGGTTTTCCTCAAGTTTGGATTTGTTTAGGTTTTCCCTGAGATGTCACTTATGTACTTGGCTCAACTGTGTTTCTTTCTGTTTTACATTTCTGTTTGGTGTTGAATATATTTATGATGAGTGGAAAACATTGTACTTACTAGACTTGTTTGGAAGCCTTGTCATGATATTGAGATGTCACTGAGTAGATGCTGGTATCAGTTACCTTGTATTTGACAAGATTAACCACTTCTTTTATCCAATCTTGATTTTGCATTAAGGCATAGTCAGTTTTCATTCATTTTTTTCTCTAAATATTTTGCTATTATAGGATAAGATTACTCACCAATTACATACTTTATGTAAAATATAATTTATTGGGGACAATATAATTCTCCTTTGTGTTATGTTACAAGTAACTAAAAATGTGTGTTTTTAATGTTTTTAGAACTCTGGGAGAAAGTTATGCCAATATCAGGACAAACCATGGCAAATACTGGTCCAGAATGTAAGACATAACATGTATTTTTATTTGCTTGCAGGGCTATAAAAACAAACTGTGGCCAACTAGTCACATACTGTTTCAGATTATAATAATGGCTTAGTTGGCATGGTTTTCAGTTTTGCAATGTACCAAAGCTGGATGCAACAGGAATATTTTAATTTAGTAATAATCTCACTTCACCAATACCAAAAGCGGGAAGAGTTTCAATTCCAAAACTCGTTAAGTTATACCAAAGTGTTGTATCAAAGCCTTTCCATTGAAAAATATGGCTGTTTAAAAATTGTTTGGTCTAGTGCATGTAACTTGCACACACTCATCCTTATTGTACCTGCTAGGACATTTTTAAAGTACATGTAGAATCTGAGTCAGACATAATCTTTACAAGCGAGTAGTGTTGATTCAGAAAAAATTTAGTTTTGGGCCCTGTTTTGTGTCTTGACAATTTACCTGACCACAAAACTTTACCATGGCTTTATCTTTTAACATAATGACACCAGTGACTATTGCCTCTTCTCTTGAATGGCTATATGGTATAACTACCAATCAAATTTACTTCTTATCACAGAGTTCCAAGTGCTGTATGTAATTACACCCAGGCCCTCGCAGGAAAGATCTTGTGCCAGTAGCGTCCAAGCACAGTGGACCACTAGTCGACTTAACCTTCTAATTTATCAGCTAGATCACCTTCCTCATATTTTTTTATACAGCACGGGATAGGAAATTATTTTTTAGAAAAATTTCAATTTCTGATGGATTGCCTTACTTTAAATCTTAAGGTGACTCCTTCTGGTAAACGGAAGGTCATTGCAGTTGGATGTCTGGACATTTCAGATTACATAATAGAAGAACCAACAAGTCATGATATTACTGTTACATTGAAACCAGTGAAAAAGACTGTTTCTGTCAGGTTCATTGGAGTTCACTTTGTCATCTGTTATATTGGAGGACGGTGTGCCCTGGTGAGTTATTTTTTGTTCTTATGAATTCTCAGAATTACCCACTGTTATGTCTTGAGAGTTTATGTGACCTTAATTGTAATGGATGGCCTGCATGTTTCACACAAATCAAGCTTGTGCAGTAAAAGTTTAACTGATGTTGGCACTGTTTCATAGAGATGAAGGGTTACCCTTAAATAGATGAAGGGTAATTTTGTAAGTTTTGACAAACCCATGAATTAAAAAAAGAGACAATGTAACATGCTGGTGTGGCCTCAGAATGCCAGCAAAACTCTTTTCTTAGGACCTCAATTTTAGGACATTTGGGCAGAAGTCGCCTTGGGAACCCCCATTAATCCTGTATACGCTCCAGCTAAAGATAACCATCTACCCCAATCATCACTCTGTCTGTATGTTTCTTAGTTTCTTCAAAGGATTCAGTATTTTTGGCCTCTAAATTAACTTATCAATGACCTCACACACCTAAAAGAAATGATCTATATGCTTACTCAGTCAGTCAGTCAGTCAGTCAGTCAGTCAGTCAGTCAGTCAGTCAGTCAGTCAGTCAGTCAGTTAGTCATCAGTCAATAACCCTGTTCATTCATTTTTTGTTACAGTCGCTCAGATAAGGAAATCTTTGCTGAGATCATGAATGATGCTATGGCAGAGATAGAGAGGAACAAATCACTACAGAAAGCAAGAAAAAGCAACCGTCAAGGTTCAAAAGGCAGCTCACAGAAGACATCTGGACACAAGGCTCCAGTGTCAGACACTGCAGCCTGTGATTCTCAAGAGACTTCCTCTTGCAGCCAAAGCAACATTGTAGGGCCTCCACCTCCACCTCTCCAAGCTGCATCCGAGTCTGCTTCTCCAGCGCCACTCCCAGTTCAGCTCCCTCCATCAAGTCAACAAGACTGTGAGATCAAGCAAACAGAGGAAAAAGTATCAAATAAGAAAGATGACCAGTATCCAATGGAACTTGATACTTTCGGGGGGAGAGCATCTGATAACAGACAAAGTTTTTTTGTTGTCGGAGAATGCGTCTGATCTCTTCAAGGAGACACCTGTGAAAGATGCTGAGGTGTGTGCCGGTACTCCTGGAGAGGGACTTTCTCGCAGTGATGGGCTTATCAATGACAAGACCCCCTCCTTCTCAGCTGTGGAAGCTTCGACTCCTTCCAATAAGGAGACAACCATGCAACATGAGCACAGTTCTCCGAAGACTGCCAGCCTTGACACCTTAGCCCTTAGCGAGGTCCAGCCCAAATCTCTTGTGGAGGCCTCTCCATTTAAAAGAGAAAACGCTTTTTAACCAAGAAGAAGGTTCTTCTTGTGTTACCGACCCTGACGCATCAACTCCAAGCGAGGCGGCTGGGCTTCCGACTGTAGTCCATGGTGCTATACTTGAAGGGAGCATTGTAGCAAGGGAAACTGAGTCGTCAAATATCTTTCAAAAGAACCAGTCTCAAAGCAAGGTATTTATCTACTGTACGTAGGTATATATAAAAAGTTTTCATTCCCTCTGCAGAATAATTCGGTAGTTGTGTATTTAGAACTAACTCAAAAGAAAGATACAGCTTCTCCTGATTGTAAAACCACCATTGCATACCGTTGTATGTCGTGATATATATGTTACATTTGTATCTGTCCATATCTTGTACTTGCATTTGCTCACATTTTTTTCATGCTAACATTAATTTTCTCCACTCGCAAGAGAAAGAACTTTGAAATTCAAAATTCTCTCCTTTAACGAGCCTTCCCTCTGTACATGAGCTCGCCTTAAAAATTCGTCATCCACCAGCTCCAAAATTATCCGACTTTAACGTGTATGACTGTTTGTAAATTGCTTTTTTTTTTTCTTGGATTGAATATAAAGCTTTTTTTGTGTACTGACTGCAATTCATTTTTTGTTGTTCTTTGCATTTTAGGATGGTTCACCTATCAGCCAGCATTGCCCAGAACTCTTTGTGTATATACGAGAAGAGACTTCTCTTCTCCAAGACGAAATAACATCTCTTGAGAAAGTGAGCGCCAAAACTCGAAAAGGAAATCCAGCGGGCAAATAAAACGCAAGGTCAGTATTTAAACTCCTAGTGTCTCTCCTCTAGATGTATCAACGAGTATCGATGAACCGGTAGCAATTGAATCCTGTAAAAATGTTCTGCAGAGGGGAGAGTGGAGGTGGAAGTTGGGCTCATATCTCACTTAAGGGGGAGGGGAGATACCTGATCTCCTCGCGCTACTGTGCGAAAAGGATATTAAGGCACTGTCCTTTCTTTGTCATTGCCTTTTATATTTAAGGCTATTACAGTGAAAGGTCAGTATCTTAACAACTAGTGTCTATCCGTCCCCACCCATGGGTATCAAGAAGTACTAACGGACTACTTTAGAATCTTGTCAAAAATGTTCCGGGGAGATGTGGGTGAAAGGAGAGAAGGAGGGGGGTGTGGGGAAGGAGGGTGGTAGACCAATGTCCCATTCAGGAGAAGTAGCAAGATTCTAAGTCTCTTCATGCTACAGAAGCCAGCACAAGTTCTGTCAATGGTGGCCACCTGTAGCCTACGAAAACAGCCGTCCTTCTTCGCTCCCTGGTACGTTAAGACTTTTCTCTAATTAATTTTTTTCCAGGTTGTGAAGAGGAACTCGAGGGTCTAAATCAAGACTGGATCTCACTCAACAAATGCAGGGCTGAGCTTATCAGCAAGAAACGAGTTCTTGAAATCCTGTGAGTAGAAATTATTTTCTCCTTTAAAATTCTATTTTTTGTTTAATTGATTCTCCTTCCTAACAAATCTTAGATAGATTACGAATCTCATTAGTTGTAAATTAGAATGTAGCCAATCAATAGTTCTTTCATAGTTAACGATTTTAACTTTAATTTTAGGAGCACAGAAAAGAAATTTGGAGGAATGTATTAATGGGATTAGGCAGGAACTCATGTTCCTGTTTGAACTTGAAGGTAATAATAATCACACTCGGTACACTCATGATCAGTACAAACACATGGTTATATCATTTTCTGTCGCAATACCATAGATAGATTGTCTGCATTATAGATCCAGCCCTGTTTACTATACATTGACAATACATCGCGTATTGAAACACGATTTCCGTGTTTGTGGCTCTTAATTATCGCAAAATAATGTCAGCTCGTGATTACGATCAGCATAAGTTAACTGCATTAAATTTTGATACGGTTTGCTGAAATAGCAAATAAGAAAGTGAGTTAATATGAATAATCTCTTTTTCCTTGGAGAATCATTCATAAAAAAGGTTAACAATGTTTTATTATTTTTTTTTTCAGATTGGCGAAAAACAGATCAACACAGAGCGTGTGAAAAAAGCCTTATTGATGCCCTGGTTTTCCCTCGCAAGAAGAAATTAATATTTGTTCAACTGAATAAAGTTGTAAGGTGAGAGATATGACATAAAGCTCGAACCCAAACCCTTCCATCCATCGGCCGGACGCTCGTCAGCACAGAGCTTGCGACGGGAGACTGGTAGTGAGATAGGCACTCGTCTAAATCTTACTTGAAATGGCGAGGAACTCTTTTTACAGCATTGAATTCAATGTTGTTCCCGATGGATTGAAAAAAAAAAAGATGGTTTGTCCTTCACGGAATTCAACTTGAATTGTTTTGTGTTGTAAGCCAAAAAGCTCTGTAGCGTTTTGTTGACAGTGTGGCTTAAATTCTAGCGAGAATGATTATTAAGTACATGTAAATCTTTTGAAGGTTTTTATCTAAACCGGCTGAGTCAAAGCTGCCGTGCTAACCCAATTTATTCCTTTCCTTTTGATTTCAGGTCCAGTTCTCTTGAAGAAATAACTGATGGCTTGT
>JAHPZR010008854.1:10000-17500 GCA_019787425.1 Platygyra sinensis | reverse complement strand
TTAATACATTCCTCCAAATTCTTTTCTGTGCTCCTAAAATTAAAGTTAAAATCGTTAACTATGAAAGAACTATTGATTGGCTACATTCTAATTTACAACTAATGAGATTCGTAATCTATCTAAGATTTGTTAGGAAGGAGAATCAATTAAACAAAAAATAGAATTTTAAAGGAGAAAATAATTTCTACTCACAGGATTTCAAGAACTCGTTTCTTGCTGATAAGCTCAGCCCTGCATTTGTTGAGTGAGATCCAGTCTTGATTTAGACCCTCGAGTTCCTCTTCACAACCTGGAAAAAAATTAATTAGAGAAAAGTCTTAACGTACCAGGGAGCGAAGAAGGACGGCTGTTTTCGTAGGCTACAGGTGGCCACCATTGACAGAACTTGTGCTGGCTTCTGTAGCATGAAGAGACTTAGAATCTTGCTACTTCTCCTGAATGGGACATTGGTCTACCACCTCCTTCCCCACACCCCCCTCCTTCTCTCCTTTCACCCACATCTCCCCGGAACATTTTTGACAAGATTCTAAAGTAGTCCGTTAGTACTTCTTGATACCCATGGGTGGGGACGGATAGACACTAGTTGTTAAGATACTGACTTTCACTGTAATAGCCTTAAATATAAAAGGCAATGACAAAGAAAGGACAGTGCCTTAATATCCTTTTCGCACAGTAGCGCGAGGAGATCAGGTATCTCCCCTCCCCCTTAAGTGAGATATGAGCCCAACTTCCACCTCCACTCTCCCCTCTGCAGAACATTTTTACAGGATTCAATTGCTACCGGTTCATCGATACTCGTTGATACATCTAGAGGAGAGACACTAGGAGTTTAAATACTGACCTTGCGTTTTATTTGCCCGCTGGATTTCCTTTTCGAGTTTTGGCGCTCACTTTCTCAAGAGATGTTATTTCGTCTTGGAGAAGAGAAGTCTCTTCTCGTATATACACAAAGAGTTCTGGGCAATGCTGGCTGATAGGTGAACCATCCTAAAATGCAAAGAACAACAAAAAATGAATTGCAGTCAGTACACAAAAAAAGCTTTATATTCAATCCAAGAAAAAAAAAAAGCAATTTACAAACAGTCATACACGTTAAAGTCGGATAATTTTGGAGCTGGTGGATGACGAATTTTTAAGGCGAGCTCATGTACAGAGGGAAGGCTCGTTAAAGGAGAGAATTTTGAATTTCAAAGTTCTTTCTCTTGCGAGTGGAGAAAATTAATGTTAGCATGAAAAAAATGTGAGCAAATGCAAGTACAAGATATGGACAGATACAAATGTAACATATATATCACGACATACAACGGTATGCAATGGTGGTTTTACAATCAGGAGAAGCTGTATCTTTCTTTTGAGTTAGTTCTAAATACACAACTACCGAATTATTCTGCAGAGGGAATGAAAACTTTTTATATATACCTACGTACAGTAGATAAATACCTTGCTTTGAGACTGGTTCTTTTGAAAGATATTTGACGACTCAGTTTCCCTTGCTACAATGCTCCCTTCAAGTATAGCACCATGGACTACAGTCGGAAGCCCAGCCGCCTCGCTTGGAGTTGATGCGTCAGGGTCGGTAACACAAGAAGAACCTTCTTCTTGGTTAAAAAGCGTTTTCTCTTTTAAATGGAGAGGCCTCCACAAGAGATTTGGGCTGGACCTCGCTAAGGGCTAAGGTGTCAAGGCTGGCAGTCTTCGGAGAACTGTGCTCATGTTGCATGGTTGTCTCCTTATTGGAAGGAGTCGAAGCTTCCACAGCTGAGAAGGAGGGGGTCTTGTCATTGATAAGCCCATCACTGCGAGAAAGTCCCTCTCCAGGAGTACCGGCACACACCTCAGCATCTTTCACAGGTGTCTCCTTGAAGAGATCAGACGCATTCTCCGACAACAAAAAAACTTTGTCTGTTATCAGATGCTCTCCCCCCGAAAGTATCAAGTTCCATTGGATACTGGTCATCTTTCTTATTTGATACTTTTTCCTCTGTTTGCTTGATCTCACAGTCTTGTTGACTTGATGGAGGGAGCTGAACTGGGAGTGGCGCTGGAGAAGCAGACTCGGATGCAGCTTGGAGAGGTGGAGGTGGAGGCCCTACAATGTTGCTTTGGCTGCAAGAGGAAGTCTCTTGAGAATCACAGGCTGCAGTGTCTGACACTGGAGCCTTGTGTCCAGATGTCTTCTGTGAGCTGCCTTTTGAACCTTGACGGTTGCTTTTTCTTGCTTTCTGTAGTGATTTGTTCCTCTCTATCTCTGCCATAGCATCATTCATGATCTCAGCAAAGATTTCCTTATCTGAGCGACTGTAACAAAAATGAATGAACAGGGTTATTGACTGATGACTAACTGACTGACTGACTGACTGACTGACTGACTGACTGACTGACTGACTGACTGACTGACTGAGTAAGCATATAGATCATTTCTTTTAGGTGTGTGAGGTCATTGATAAGTTAATTTAGAGGCCAAAAATACTGAATCCTTTGAAGAAACTAAGAAACATACAGACAGAGTGATGATTGGGGTAGATGGTTATCTTTAGCTGGAGCGTATACAGGATTAATGGGGGTTCCCAAGGCGACTTCTGCCCAAATGTCCTAAAATTGAGGTCCTAAGAAAAGAGTTTTGCTGGCATTCTGAGGCCACACCAGCATGTTACAATTGTCTCTTTTTTTAATTCATGGGTTTGTCAAAACTTACAAAATTACCCTTCATCTATTTAAGGGTAACCCTTCATCTCTATGAAACAGTGCCAACATCAGTTAAACTTTTACTGCACAAGCTTGATTTGTGTGAAACATGCAGGCCATCCATTACAATTAAGGTCACATAAACTCTCAAGACATAACAGTGGGTAATTCTGAGAATTCATAAGAACAAAAAATAACTCACCAGGGCACACCGTCCTCCAATATAACAGATGACAAAGTGAACTCCAATGAACCTGACAGAACAGTCTTTTTCACTGGTTTCAATGTAACAGTAATATCATGACTTGTTGGTTCTTCTATTATGTAATCTGAAATGTCCAGACATCCAACTGCAATGACCTTCCGTTTACCAGAAGGAGTCACCTTAAGATTTAAAGTAAGGCAATCCATCAGAAATTGAAATTTTTCTAAAAAATAATTTCCTATCCCGTGCTGTATAAAAAAATATGAGGAAGGTGATCTAGCTGATAAATTAGAAGGTTAAGTCGACTAGTGGTCCACTGTGCTTGGACGCTACTGGCACAAGATCTTTCCTGCGAGGGCCTGGGTGTAATTACATACAGCACTTGGAACTCTGTGATAAGAAGTAAATTTGATTGGTAGTTATACCATATAGCCATTCAAGAGAAGAGGCAATAGTCACTGGTGTCATTATGTTAAAAGATAAAGCCATGGTAAAGTTTTGTGGTCAGGTAAATTGTCAAGACACAAAACAGGGCCCAAAACTAAATTTTTTCTGAATCAACACTACTCGCTTGTAAAGATTATGTCTGACTCAGATTCTACATGTACTTTAAAAATGTCCTAGCAGGTACAATAAGGATGAGTGTGTGCAAGTTACATGCACTAGACCAAACAATTTTTAAACAGCCATATTTTTCAATGGAAAGGCTTTGATACAACACTTTGGTATAACTTAACGAGTTTTGGAATTGAAACTCTTCCCGCTTTTGGTATTGGTGAAGTGAGATTATTACTAAATTAAAATTATTCCTGTTGCATCCAGCTTTGGTACATTGCAAAACTGAAAACCATGCCAACTAAGCCATTATGATAATCTGAAACAGTATGTGACTAGTTGGCCACAGTTTGTTTTTATAGTCCTGCAAGCAAATAAAAATACATGTTATGGCTTACATTCTGGACCAGTATTTGCCATGGTTTGTCCTGATATTGGCATAACTTTCTCCCAGAGTTCTAAAAACATTAAAAACACACATTTTTAGTTACTTGTAACATAACACAAAGGAGAATTATATTGTCCCCAATAAATTATATTTTACATAAAGTATGTAATTGGTGAGTAATCTTATCCTATAATAGCAAAATATTTAGAGAAAAAATGAATGAAAACTGATTATGCCTTAATGCAAAATCAAGATTGGATAAAAGAAGTGGTTCATCTTGTCAAATACAAGGTAACGATACCAGCATCGATTCAGTGACATCTCAATATCATGACAAGGCTTCCAAACAAGTCTAAGTACAATGTTTTCCAGTCATCACAAATATATTCAACACCAAACAGAAATGAAAACAGAAAGAAACACAGTTGAGCCAAGTACATAAGTGACATCTCAGGGAAAACCTAAACAAATCCAAACTTGAGGAAAACCTGTCTATGCAGATCATGCAGAGAGTGCATTTAAATGTTTATGCAAGAATTAATAAGATGTCAAATATTCTGCAATTAAAGTTGAAAGAGATCGAAGCGAAGTGAAGTGAATACTTTATTTACCCTCGGATTGTAGAGTAGCATTATCGTAGCTAATATCTCCGAGCATTTCCCACCCAAACACTCAGTGAACAAGGCCAGACCACAACACCGGGAACTTCATGCCCTACTCTTTACGGTAAAGCGTGTGGGTTATTTTACGTCCCCTGCTAACCATAACATCGAAGATGCAGGAGACGGGGCCTACGGTTCATAGTCCTTAAATCCGAGAAGACCTGAATGTCTAACCATTTGCAGATATAATTACAAAGGCAGCACGTTCTCTGGCCTCAGTTATTTTAAGATCCTCAGTGAAATGTCCAATGATAAAAAAAATAATAAAGCTGCAAGTTTTTAAGTTGGAAAACAGAAGAAAAAAAATTGCCATACCGGGATCTCAAAATGTGAATTTGTGAATTCACAGCAAAACCGTCCCAAGCATAGATTTGTAAAGGGATCCTTTCAAGAACTTAGCTATCTCGACTCTGGACCAGTTTTTGACATCTTTGTAAATCATGTTTTAACCTCAAGCTTACATGGAAGCTCGAATTCAGAAATCTTATTTAATTGATTACATTAAGTCGGTATTTACCTTGAACAAAGTCAACTTCGTTTTCACCGGATTAGGTTCCGGCCAGACTATTATACCGCTATAAGGGTTTTCAAAACCGCCCTGCCATGGCACCGGCTGACAACAAAATCAATAATAATCTGCCTTAAAACACGAAATGGCGAGATGACAAATTAAATGACGAAACTTCAAACGGTTAACAATTAACTTACTGGGAGTTACATACGACCAAGCTTACCTTTGTACTGCACAATTTAGGCTTTTCCTTATTCCAAACTATAGCAAGTTTGCAGGGATGCCTAATGAACAAACGGTTGGGTTAGAACTAATGAAAAAAAAAAACTTACATTGATTTTCCTTTTGGAATATAAACATCGCGCCCTTCCGCCATATTGCATTTTCCTCTCCAAAGCCTGGTAACGAGCAACCAAACTGAAACCTTCCGACCCCTCGCTGACAGTACCTTTCTTGCCCCCCCCCCCCCCCCCCTTGTTCTTGATTTTTTTTCCTAAAAAATAAAAGTAAGCGCTCGCCTGCGCTTACTTACCTTGCATAGTCTTATATTATGTTGTGACGTTTTGCAGACTTCTAAACATTTGCCTCGTAGGAAATCTTAAATGCATCGATTTTCGCCAGCATTGTTTTTATTTATTTTTTTTTGTTTCTTTGCTTTTTCCATGAAGAGTAAAATACAATTTGAAACTAAAGGCTTACTATGTATGCTTTTTCGTTTGTTCTGCTCATTCCAAGGACAAAGGAAAAAAGAATCTGTTTACTTTATAAAGGACCAGTCACCCTGTGTTTCTTTCGATGCGGCATTTGCGCTAAAATTGACACACGACCTAAAAATTCACGAATAGGATTTCGGATCCAGCAATATACTTACAGCTGATCTAAACTTCTTTTTATTACAGGTTCTGTTGTAATGGATTATATCCCAAAAGTCAAAAATAAAAACAAACACACACACAGACACACATCCTCTGTATTAGACTACTGCTTTATGTCAGGCCATAGTTATCGACAAATTGAAAAGAAATTGTTAAAACCCTTCTTATTAGAAAACTTACCATTTTTCCTTCTGACATGCCAAAACCAGCGACGATGCAGATGCCGTGATTTGAAATTTGTCACCTTTGGACCGTTTGTTCCGCAATTTTTTCATAACTGCACTCATGATGAAACACGACGCAAACTCTCAGGCGAAATTCTCTCGAGTTTTCTTTTCTTTCATTGTGATGTCATGTTACCATTATGACAACTGCTGTAAGTTTCTTTAATGCGCGCGCTCAGCCTTGTTGCTTGAGTTCTGACTATTCGCGCTGGCACTGTGTTGTTATAGTCCACAAACTGGCGGGCTTAATTTCATTATTGCTCTCACTATCCAATATCTAATTTAGTTGAGCATTTCAGCGCAATGGAAAAAAGACATAGTTGAAAGAATTAACTGACTACACTACGGTGGGAAATATGAAATGGGTGGTGTTCCACATACATGCAGGAAATATTTGCCAGCTTCAAAGCAATATTGTCCAAAAATAATGAGTCATAACTTCTGTCTAAACTGATCAAATTAGCTAACCTACCGAGTTTAAAATTTACTCCTTTAACAAATGTGGATCAATTGCGTGCATAACGAACAGAACTTAATGTTTCTCAGATGTTTCTTTAAGTATAATTCGTGTTTGTAAGCACAAATTTATGCAAGCCATGTTTCAGCAAAATGATTACAAATAATTGACTGAAATGCCTGAAATTAGTTAACAAATAAGAAGCCTAAGCCGTGTATAACACTGCAGCGCGTGTACTGTGATAAAACACGACAGGCATTTGAGAACACGAGGGAAATGTAGAAAACACAAGCCGCAGGCGAGTGTTTTCTATATTTCTCGAGTGTTCTTAAATGGGCTGAGTGTTTTATCACAGTGTAATACACAGCTTAGGCTTCTTCATTTGCTTTATGATATAGATTTTATACACGCAAAGCAATAAAACACGTTTTTTCGATCCGATCGCCTCATCAAGATTCCGCCAGGAGCAATGCTAATAGATGCTCTAACCATTGCTTCTCCGTGTTATGGGATTAAAACGTCCGCCAAGGAGCAATTTTAGCGTGCATATCTTTCAAGGCTTTTCCATCGATAGCCGTCGAAAGATGCGTTGACTCTATGTTCCGTGCACCGACCGTTTGAAATTAGCTTAGCAACGTGACCTTTGGGTTCAAATTACCTGCAAACCCGGTGGCATGGAAGAAGGGATAATGTCCACCGCAACGGTAATACATATCTTACCTTCTCCCACCGGGTTAGCGGGTAATTTGAACCCACAGGTCGCTTCGCGATCGGTGCACGGAACATAGAGTCAACGCATCTTTCGACGGCAATCGATGGAAAAGCCTTGAGAGATCCGCACGCTAAAATTGCTCCTTGGTGGACGTTTTAATCCCATAAAGAGAAGCAATGATTAGAGCATCTATAAGCGTTTCTCTAGGCGGAATCTTGAGGCGATC
>JAHPZR010008854.1:0-5000 GCA_019787425.1 Platygyra sinensis | reverse complement strand
TTTTCTGAAACGGCGAATTGTCTTTGCAGCTTTGGCCTTGGAATGTAATTATTGAGCATGTCCTCTTGTGGTGATAAATTTTCTTTACGGCAGTAAATCTGAGACGATCCTTCATCCACAGGTAGCTCGTCAGCCCACTTGAAAAATCTACACATTTCTTTTCTTCTACAAGTGAAGTAAGGTCGGAATGGATTCTTCTGAGATCTTGAGACTTTTAATGTCGCAACGTCCATATGTCTACAATATGGCAACTGTCCACCTTCATGTACTTTGTATTCAGGTATAACACGATTACAAAGACACTGTTGATATGAATGTATACTATCTTCACGGCAGAAGAAGGGACATAACTTCCAGTCCACACATCGAATGTAAGGTATACCCGAAGCGGGTCTGATGACTTCAAGGTCTTTTAGGCAAAGTCCACACTTTGAGTAACTCATCTTGAAACTAACGTGAGACTGCAATCGCAGCACCTTTATACAGTTTTCACTTGTCAATCTTGTTAATGATCATGTCAAACCGGAACTTTACCGGTCAACTTCATCAACTCCGTTAACGATCAAATCTAACCAGTACCAACAGGTTTGACAGAACTGGTTAGGTTGCATAATGATTTCGAGAATTTTTCTTTTCATCCTCAAGAGTAATTTCATCGATCCAGTCTTGATCCTCAGGGGCCATGAAATCCAAGATATCTAGCAGATCGTGCCAGAGCCAGTATGCGATTGGTCGATATTCATTCTGAGTAACCAGCAAATCATTTAAGCATGTTGTCAACTTTTGATTGTCTTGGAGGACAGTAGGTTCTTTTCTTCGAATTTCATTATATAACAAGAAGGCCAGACAACTCCAGTAGGCCCACTTAACCGTGTCATCACAGTTGTTGCAATGGTCGTCCAGGATGTTTGAAACCATCATGTAGAGTATATGATGATAATGATGAATGAATACACACTCGGGGTTTCCTTGTTGTATATATTCCTTGAAGTAGAAACCGGTTTTTCTAGTTTAGTAAGGTTCCCATTGTTTATTGCTTCGTAGTCTTGTCACCAAGGGTGTTCTTGGCTTGTAACGACGTTTTCCAGTTTTACGCTTGGAATCTGGGGGCGTTTCCATATTATTGCATGTGCTGAGTCCTCAGGCAAAATGGGAGAAGGTGTTTCACTTCTAACGGGAATTTTTGACTGTTTAGTCGTTACTGGCGTCGTAGGTAATTTTCTCGGTGTAACTCTTTTTGTAGACTTAACGTAAGATGTCGAGGAAAGATTATTAACGTCGGGAGTTCTCTCTGTGGGAGGCGCTGGCTCTGCCTTGGGTAAAACGACAGCTGGTTTTACGGCTACTTCACTTTTCATTTGTTTTGTTAATCCTTGGTACCTTTGCAGAAGTTGATCCAGCAATAAGACTTTTTGATCTTCTGGGAAGGAGGAGTCCATGATTTGCTTCATGTCTTGATCTAAACGTGTCAAAGTCGTGAGTTGAGCGGGAGCCGTCAAGCGATGTTCTGTTTCAATACTTTGCATTAAATGTTCAGGTATCATCACCATCTTTTGTGCGTGCTTCATTTGAAAACCTTTCCTAATAAATCGATGGCAAGGGGGCAATTAAAGAGGCGAGAGCCGGTAAAAATCCTCCCTTTTGATTGAGCACTTGCTTTTTCTTCTTAAGACTTGGTTTCTTGCGTGTTAGATAGAGGAGCTTTGACTTGTGTGGCTTCAACCGTTTAAATGATGGAGTAGGTATCAACATGTTCCCTTTAAGAAGATTTAGAGCGATCTCGCCAATGGCTTCCATTTGTCCCTTGTTAGCATGCGCTATCATGTCTTTTCGTTGTTTTCCAGTGCTTTTAAAACAGGTGCAAAGGAAAGGTAAATGCTGATTGACTTTTGAATGTTTGGGAATTTTTAGACGCCTCTTTGATACCCCTTTCAATTCAGTAGAAGTACCAGAACGCAAGACCATATTACCACCACGTTGATTTTTTCTGGGACGTTTCGTTGTACGGTGTGACTTGTGTGAAGTCATGATGTTAAGTGAAATCAACTGGTAGTGGTTCATCTGTTTTATGGTTTTCTTGTCCACGTAAATCACAGGATAAGAATGCGATCCAGATAATATATTGGTTCGTAGTCGTTGAATGTTTGGTGTACGAGGATGTAAATCCATAACGAGGTACCCAAAGGGTTTTGACGTAGCATCTTGAAAGCTTTCCCATACGTAAGGAACTCTTCCTGCAAATGCTTGCTGCGCCAATGTCCGAAATCCTAGGGTATCGCGTGGGTTGTTAAATGTGATGACGTAATGCGCATTCAAAGAGATACTTCGAGAAAACTTTCCCGGTGGAAAGAGGTTTTGGGTCAAATAGATGCAAGTCACATCGCAGTGGTGTGACACTTTTGTGAACAGATCAAGGATACGCTCGTCATCGCTACAGTTCCGCATTAAGTCATCGAGTATTAGTATTCCCGGGCGACAACTGGGAGGAAATAGAGCGGGAATATCTTCAGGAATACCCTCTACAAATGTCACCCGTGGTGCCATATCCTTAAAGCATTCTTGCCATTGTCCATAGCAATACACGATTTTACGAATGGGTCGTTCAAATAAAGAATCTGCTTGTTGAAGTAACTGTCTTGTAAACGTTGTCTTTCCACACTGACTTGGGCCAGCTATTATAATACTGCTTGGGCATTTGAATTGACTCATGTTGTCGCAACAGAATGCAGGCTGGTTATGAAAGGTTTTAAAGGCAAACACTCTTTAAATACCTATCAATGACGCACAAACATTTTCTAACTTTAATGTTACTTTATTGATTGCTTGCGCCAACATTGAAAAGATTTACAAACTTGTTCTTCTCTTTGAAAACGAGTGCTAACACTGGTAATAGATTGAACATAACTGTGTATAAATTGTGCGACTTGTGCATCGTTCCACTGTGAGTCATATCGCTTAAACTTAGCTTGAATAGTGTTTCAGATCTACATTTCGTGCTCGATGAAGCAAGTAAAATAAGCAATAGTCTCCGCATACATCCGACGTTAGACCTTGTAGTGGTTTGTCGTTGAAGTACGTAGATTCTCGAAGTACGTATTCATCCATGTCATAGGTCTCAGGAGGAAATCCGTAGCTATCAAAGAATTCACTTTCGTCAGGCGTGACAAAATACATTGCAATCCAATGCGTTCCGGGTTGATCGTGAGGGTCCGTATTTGCAATCAGAGCTGAAGGATACTCGTTTACGATTGGCAACTTGTCACTGGGAAATACACCTCTCATGACGGATGCTAGGATAGGATCATGTAATGAAACTTGCCATAATTCTTGAGTCGTATGCATCTTCAAGCGCCTTGAGACAAATCGTACACCACCCTCCTGTTACGGTCAATCTCCAAATGATTTTGGAACTCCGCGTAAACAATTAAATTGAGAACTGTTGGTGTAGGGTTGCCAAATTTAAGATACAGGTTGACGTTGCCACTACGATGAGGAATCAAGTGGTCCGGATGGCCACTCCCTGCTGGTGTCGTGTCCAGGCGAATCAACCCGTATCCACCTTCCCAATCTTCCCTATCAATGTCTATACCGTGACCACAGTTCATATCCCCACTACCTGAGAAGAGGGTGTTGAATCCATCAATTTTCTTACCACCGGTCAAGTCGATGACGAGTAAGGGATTTCTTCACCATTGACGGTCACTCGTACAGCATTTAGATCAAACAGCTGGAAGTTGAAAGGATTTCTTGTCAGACTGCCATTGTAAGCATCGTTTCGCACCATTCCAAATATGATGCATTGAGGAATAAGGCCATTGAATAGATCCGTCTCTGTGTGATTCAGGACGCCACTAGGGATGATCCTGGCGTACGTTGGGGTCCTTGTTAGGGTGTAAATTGCAGGCAGCGCTTTTTGTCCCGCGCGACCTTGCATAATACTAACATGCTCCAGTTTAGTGCTGTCTGCCACTCGTACCGTGCGGACTCTGAGAGTGCTTGACATTATTTTTAACTTGCAATCATTGGCTTCTTCTCCAGACATCAAAACAAACTCGTTACTGTTTAGATCAACCTTGATCTTGATTTCTATGTTGTCCAACAGTAGCTTATTAGTGTTAAACAAATCGCAGAGGGGTACACCAACCAATCCTACTTCAGCACTTCCGTCAGTAAAGGAACCTCTCTTCATGAGCCCCCAGTTATTTTCGGAAGTATTGTCCACTTCATCCATGTGTCCTGCAGTGTCTTTGTAGTACAGTGCTTTGGTCAAATAAGATTTCTTGGCCTGTTCAGTAAAATTAAGCAAGGTCTTGAAGTATGCATTGTAGGCTTGAGTGTCGGATTGCTCTGTGACGAGAGTTTCATTCAACTTGATGGTGAACTGCTTGATGAGAGAATGAAGGGCATTGTTAATTAAAGTATACTTCTTTCCAGGCGCGATGTCTCCTCCATTATTTTTGGTGATCTTTATCACTAGTCTCAACTCCGTTTTGTTGATGTCGATGTAATCTGATAGAGGCTTGATGACAAATTCAATAGGGTTGGTTCCGCTTTGAACAGGTTCATAATCAACCCATTTACTTTTCACAATAGAAACATCTGTGACAGGTACTTGGAACAACTGTAAGCTCGAGTTTTCACCGGGAACAGAGAGCGGATGTGCTGAAGCCATATTCAGTCAAAAATCGTCTTCGAACTTTGCGGTTGATGTTCTCCGTTTCTTGGTCTGACGTGAACTGACTGGAACAGCTTTCCGCTTGCGTTTAAGTACTTTTCTCCCACGGCCTTGTTGCGTAATGTCCTTAAGGGCGCCTGTCAGGAAACTTTTACCCGCAGCCTTGGCTCTCGATTTGGCAGCTTTTCTTACAGGCTGACCATTGAGAACGTCTTGAGCAATTTGCATACCCGTGTCCAATCCTGTATTGAGCATTCGTTTTCCCACTTTCTTGACTGTTGTTTTGAGAAAGGGTGTAGCTGTGCGAAAGAGCGAACGAAACATT
>JAHPZR010008853.1:0-14209 GCA_019787425.1 Platygyra sinensis | reverse complement strand
ATGCCTTTATGTGAGAGGGGTATGGATATTTTCAGAATTCACACAATGTTATGCTATATGCTAAAACTGAAGAACAAACCTATGAAAATGAAGTAATCATTTCTTTATTTGAATCCAAGATGGAAATGTATATACCGTGTAATATGCTATGCTCTTGTATTCTTTGGAACACGTGTGGCAATTTTTTCAACATGTTTTCAAGTATAGCAATTCCAAATGCTCTTTTCGAAATACAATATTTGAGAAAACGGTTGACAATCAGTACATTAAAAATACACTGCAAGTATCAATAGAACAACAAGAAGGCAAGGTTCAATGAGGGTCATGAAGGGGTAAAATGGGAGCTGGGATTTGCCTTTTTTAGAGGCTGGGAAATGGGATTTTGTGCACTGGGACTGGGATTCATGAAACAAAAACAATAGAAAAATGGGAATGGGATTTCAATTTGAGCAACACAGGCTGGGATTGTGGGATTTGAGTTGGGATTTGAAAAAAACAATTTGCTGGGAAATGGGATTAGGACCCCCCCCCTTCATGACCCTCTTTAATATCATTATCATGCACTTGCACACTCATATGAAATCTGCTCAAGCAGTTCTAGTTCAATTCTTGTCCAAAATTTTAGAAAACATGGTCATCATCATGGCCTAGAATCCATCAATTTGCTTCTGTTGCTGTTGCAGTTGCTGGCCCATCAACTTCATCATAGCTTCATTCTTCACTGCTTCTTGCTGCAACTCTTGCTTTTTCAGCTCCAGCTCCTCTTTTTTAATTTCATCCAACCTTTCATCTTTTCTTCGCCTTTCCTTCATTTTCACTTCTTTTCGTTCTGTCTCCCAGCCTCTCCATTGCCCTCTTTCTCACTTCCTCAGCATCTTTCTTATCTTCCTTTACCTTCCTCTTTTGTGCTACTGTCTCCTGTTGGTCTCGATCAGCCTCATCCTCTCTCACAATGAGGTCTTCGAGGGCTTGCTCTACTTCTGTCAGTTCTGGGGTTCTAATCCCACTTGATCTCTCCTCCTCCCTAATTTTCCTCCTGTATGCTTTGGCAAGCAGACCATACCTTTCTCTTACACCCCTCTGGTCAACTTTAAATTTGGGGGCTTCCACTTGTGAAAGGCGGTCAGAGATTTCATTCCACTTTCTTCCTCTTTGAACTGTTCCACGCTTTGTGCCAGCAAAGGGGCTGTTTGCCAGCATTTCTCTGACTAAAATTACGTCATGTTCCTCTGTCCAGAACATCCTGTCATACAAAATGTGGCATAGTAAATAACCTATCAGTGAGAGTAGTGAAAGAAACAACCCAATCTACAAAAACTCTACCATATTAACAGAGGAAAACAAATAAACGCCTTACGATGAAAGGTAACCCCCTCTGGTAGTAAGAAACAAATATGATGCTGAGTGAACTGTGTATGAAGTTAAAAAAATACATGCATGATTTGTAATTATAGCATATTCAAGTGCGAGGAACAGTAGGTCTATTTTAAAACTTTGGTGTGAAAAGGGAAGAGACAAAGAGCTATCGAGCCGTGAAAAAATGCCGAAGAGGTTGGTTGTATACAAGCAAATATGCAAATTTATATAAAAGTATCGGCACCAGTAACTTAAGTGCAGTTGTTCAATGGAAAACCGACAAGAAAAATTTAAGTCCCGCACGCCATTAGGGAGGGAAACGAAAAGTTTGACAAATGCCGGGTTGAGACAGCTATTCAGCAATTCAAGTCAAAACACCACAGAAACACAACAGAAATGGTCTTATTTCTATAAACGGAGGAAAAACACTATTGGGAAGTTTGTCGCTTGGAGTTGTTTTCCTCTTTCACGCAGAATACACGAAAAGTATAAACTGAATGAAAGTAGCAAGTAGAAACTCAACAAAAATGACTCTGCAAGTAGTATTTATATAAGAATAAACAATGATTGAGAGCAGAAAAATAACAGGATAAGATAAATTACACCTATACTTCGCGCAACATATGCGCGACAGAAAGCCAACAACAAACATGAAAAAAGCCAACAAAATATTTTAATACTTACACTGGCTTTTTATTGCTTTTTTCCTTTGAACATGATGGGGAAGAGGCCGAGACAAATTGAGCAGAGCTCATTACGAGTTTACAGTGACTAAATCTCGAAGAAAACCAACGAAAATAAAGTACACAAAGAGCACAACGTCAAAATGGTGTTTTTGCCGTCCTCGACGAAGTCACGACGGGGTCACGCAACCATGAAAACTCCAATGCGCGTGCTTCGTATGGGAAAACAACTTCCGGTCGGCCGTCGTCCTCTCTCCCGTCCTGGATCTTAAGGTCCCTATTTTATGGAGAAACGGGAATATCCGTAAACAGAATTGGATTATCACAGTAAGATAATACGTTGTTGACTCTGATGGCTGCGTGGTGAAAATAGTGAATTATTTAGCAAAACCGTTTAAATGTACAAAAACCTCTGTTCTGCAATATCTATGTTCAGTTTGGAATTGATAGTTACTTTTATATCTCTGGAAAAAAATTTTCTAAATTAGATTTTTGTCTGATTCCCACAACGTGACCCGCTCCAGGCGACGTTGTACGAAAAAAATATATGAAAACTAATTTCTACATAATGTTCATTACACTACATTTCGGGACTTTTAGTAAGTTGATCAAACACGAAGCAAAAGATGTTCTTGATAATTTTCATTTTCATTTAAGTTTGTCGGTGAAAATTGCTGCGGATGTTGACGGAGTTCATCAAACAGTATTATTTTTAGTGCATCTTAGTATCTGGATTTCAATTTCTTTGTAGAATTTAAATGTTGTTGTTGTACATGAAAATGCTATTTGTTCGGTTTCCTTTCCTTTACTTTTTTCGATTTCCCGTGATTTGCAATGGTAATAGGACTGTCTGTTATCATAAGAGTGATAGCAAAAGCGGAGCTCCTCAGTTATTTTTTTTTTTCTGCGATACACAACCAAATGCACTGAAAGGTTATGAGGCACAGGTACATTTCTTAGAAGAGCTCAACATATCAAAGATATGTTTTGATTGACAATACAGCAGAATGAACAAACAATACATCAATATTCTAAAAATGATAAGATTAGATTAAAAACGTAAAAAAATCGGGGGTCACCGAACTCGTTTTCAAGATAAGGTGTTGCACAGACCATAGCATTTCTAGGATTTCCAGTCACTCGAGGCGATTCTGGCCGGATTCATTACTAACTACTTAAGGGGGGAGAAACTTAACTACAAGTCTGTTGCTAAAGAAATCTCAAAACCTCCTTTTTTGGCTCCTGAAGTCTAGTGGGCATTAAAGTTTACCGTGTTTGTTCGATTCACGTTTCCTTTAAATGTTTCGAACCACGCCCATATTCGGTATGTCACGTGACCACAATAGAAAAAGTCTAAAAATTCGGACTGAGTGGATCGTTTTCGAAATATAACAATACGTTTGGCCAAAACACGGCATTATCTACAACTTGTAACATGCGTTTGAGGAAATGTACAATATTTCGAAATAGACCTTTAAGAGCTACCTTTGATCTCGCCGCTTTTCTGGTTTCTATGATCGCCCCAATAAAGAAATCTGTCGATCACTTGAGAGCCATAGCGAGCATGCGCATAGTCCAGTCCCTTAACTCTCCTTTCTTCCCGCCCCATATGGCTGAACCCGCGCGGGCGAAAGAAGAGTCCAGGATAACTTGCATGCGCATGCTCAGAACGCCGCCATTTCCCCACCCCCCCCCCCCCCCCCCCGCAAATCGGGGAAAAACCATATTTGGAAGTATTTTCCAGATTTGGCTTGTGGCACGATTTTCTGAATGATAATGTACAAGCAACAATTTCTGCATTCAGATTGATTAAAAACATGTCAATTAATCCCAAGTCAGTGAAATTTCACCAGTTCCACGCTACACAACATTCGATTTGGTTTTTAACACAATGGGATTTGATGACAATTGAAAACACCGACTAGGACTTGAAAGTGCACGCGCTGCATTATGCAAATAAGCTACTTGTACACGTCGGACTTTCCTCTCAAAAACTTTTGCAAAATCGCTCAACATACAGAAACAATACGAAAAAAATGTTTGGAAAAAGAGTAATGACACGTACCCGTTGTCCATAAGAGTACAGACCACGATAAACCATATTTCGATGTTTACGTTTTTATGTTTTTACGACAACATCAACGTCAAAGAAAATTTTTACGATAACTGCAGAAATTCACGCGCGCTCATTGGTTAAATTTTATTGTCCATATGCGGACAGACACATAAATTTGAAATTCATGCGACGCGTCAGCGAGCGAGAGCGGGCAATTCGACAATTTGTTATCGCTAAAAAACAAATTGATGTCAGTTTTTAATGCGTCTGTCCTGTTACTGACAATGAATTTCGTCATAACATTGTCAAAGTAGTCTGCGGATCCACTCGGCTATCGCCTCGTGGATCCACAGTTACTTTGACAATGTTATGACGAAATTCATGATCAATAACAGGACAGACGCATAAAAACTGACGTCAATTTGTTAAGTTTTTCTTTTTTTTTCAGAGCGCGAGCTGAAAAAGGCATTGCGCTACACATTGACGCCAGCAGCGTGGTTAGGACCCAGTAATTTTTGATTGGTTCGTTCTGAGCATGCGCATGCAAGTTATCCTGGACTCTTCTTTCGCCCGCCCGGGTTCAGTCCCTATATGGGGCGGGAAGAAAGGAGAGTTCAGGGACTGGACTAGCATGCGCAAAACGCGAACGCCACGAGTGAATCGAACTGCAATTTGTTTTGCCGCCATTTCTGTTCATGATCTCTTGCGATTCGACAATTTTTTTACTCGCTCTGTAGTACTTTTTAGCAACAGCTCTGAGACAATCAGGACTAAGGGAATGAAGGGCCAACTTTGTGTCAGATAAGCGACAAGTTTCAGGCTAATATTTTCTTGCTAAGCATGACGAATTTCACATTTCTCGGTCGCGGCTTAGTTTCGGGAAGATATTGCAAGCTGCTTTTATTCTGCTGTGGAAATTTTAAGGTTCAATACCACTTATCTTCCGGCACACCGTCGAAAGAGAAGATCTCCTTTGTAATTATTCTTCTCTACTTTCTCGGTGTGGAAAATAGCGATTTCGAAAATTTCATGTCTGCCTCCGAATGTAAGTCTTTGAATGCTGTTTCAATTAATATTTCCCAATTTTTCAGACTAATTGTATGTTTAGACTTGAGCTTACATTAAATAAGCTTTTCTATCTAAAGTTTTGCCCGTCTTAATGTACTTATTAAACGCAGCATTTACTTTATGATTTCGCTGTAATATGTTGAGTTTGAAGACTTTCTACGAGTGATTTAGTCATGAAAATCGGAACGCAATTACACATTAAATTCTGCACATTTTGTTTGAGACGGGATAAGTGTTACACTGTAAACCTGTGAGCGGGAACTACGCGCTACGAAGCAATGTGGATCGATGTTCATTATAGTGTGAGGATTGCAGTCATCACGGTGAAATATTTCATTCGCACACTTTTTGTGTAGTGGTGTAATATCGACGGGATAAACCGAAGTATTTTTGTATTTCTGGACGTTGGATGTTGGTAAGGGGTTCCTTCTTGGACAGCTTCGTAACCCGTCACTTTTCTGTTTGCACTTTATAAGCTAGCAGAGTTATTTTGAGTTATATATAGCAGGTGCAAGGCTTTTCTGTTACGTTAGGGTTGACGATTTAGCCTCTCACCTAATGACTTATTACTACATGAGGTGTGTTTCAGTTTCAGACAAAGCATCTGGCATCATTTATCAAAGTAAATATTGGAGAGGTCCCTCAAAAGAATTGAGAATCATCACCACCTATTTGGTCCATACATGAAACTAATCATTTTTTTTGGTTTTTGTTTCTTGATAATCATCCTCTGACTTTTGTTTTGATCTTCTAGACTTACTAAACTGCTTAAATAAAAGGCTCAGTCAAGTAGTTGAGATACTGTGTGCAGGAAGTTTGAACATACTACCTCATTTTGTTGCCCTTTCTGTAGTCCCTGTTACTATATTTTTTTGCTGCTTCTGAAACAGTTTTCAATCAGTTTATCTTCCTCTGTTGCACAAAGAATTACCATTTGAGACAAATGCTATTAGCGACTGCATTCATTTGACTTAACCTTAGCCTTCCTTGTCTTATTAAAATGTCCTTTTCATTACCACAGGAACTAGCCACCTATAGGAAACACTTTAGGCCAAATCTGATGTGTTTAAATCCGTACTCATCTCTTTGCCTTAAAAGAATAAAACAAACATTCCTTGCACTTGATACAACTTCTTGTCAGTATTCTCCAAAGCCTTGGAGCCAAGTGTCTAAATCTCAACATTGTGAAGGCTCTGTTGACTCAGGTTTGTCCAGGCTAAAGTCAGTTTTCTGGATTAATGACCATTTTGCCTGTCTACCTCATTACCACGAGCTAGCACACACATACAGGTAACATGGGTCATTTACCTTACCTTGGTCTATTTCATATCTCCCTTTGCAGATAAAGTTATGGCAGCCCTATTCTGATTTCCAGAAGTATGACAGTTTTCTTCCATCGCAGATAAAACTGATACTTATCACCAGTACAAGCCAAAGCATGTGAGCATAAACTGCTTTCTTTATTCCCACGGGTCAAGAATTGTAAATAGGTCGTAAATGAAATTAAATACGTCAACCTAGTAAAAGTTTACATTGAGTCTGTGCCCTACAATTCTATTTTGGGCATTCCTGCACAAAAGCTCAAGCAGGAAAATGCTTTCAAATTTGAGAGTTCAAACTGGTACTGAACAGTAAGAAACAGAAGTTTCAAAACCTTCACTATAACTGTATTATTGAAACATTAAATGTGTAATTGCGTTCCGATTTTCATGACTAAATCACTCGTAGAAAGTCTTCAAACTCAACATATTACAGCGAAATCATAAAGTAAATGCTGCGTTTAATAAGTACATTAAGACGGGCAAAACTTTAGATAGAAAAGCTTATTTAATGTAAGCTCAAGTCTAAACATACAATTAGTCTGAAAAATTGGGAAATATTAATTGAAACAGCATTCAAAGACTTACATTCGGAGGCAGACATGAAATTTTCGAAATCGCTATTTTCCACACCGAGAAAGTAGAGAAGAATAATTACAAAGGAGATCTTCTCTTTCGACGGTGTGCCGGAAGATAAGTGGTATTGAACCTTAAAATTTCCACAGCAGAATAAAAGCAGCTTGCAATATCTTCCCGAAACTAAGCCGCGACCGAGAAATGTGAAATTCGTCATGCTTAGCAAGAAAATATTAGCCTGAAACTTGTCGCTTATCTGACACAAAGTTGGCCCTTCATTCCTTAGTCCTGATTGTCTCAGAGCTGTTGCTAAAAAGTACTACAGAGCGAGTAAAAAAATTGTCGAATCGCAAGAGATCATGAACAGAAATGGCGGCAAAACAAATTGCAGTTCGATTCACTCGTGGCGTTCGCGTTTTGCGCATGCTAGTCCAGTCCCTGAACTCTCCTTTCTTCCCGCCCCATATAGGGACTGAACCCGGGCGGGCGAAAGAAGAGTCCAGGATAACTTGCATGCGCATGCTCAGAACGAACCAATCAAAATTACTGGGTCCTAACCACGCTGCTGGCGTCAATGTGTAGCGCAATGCCTTTTTCAGCTCGCGCTCTGAAAAAAAAAAGAAAAACTTAACAAATTGACGTCAGTTTTTTATGCGTCTGTCCTGTTATTGATCATGAATTTCGTCATAACATTGTCAAAGTAACTGTGGATCCACGAGGCGATAGCCGAGTGGATCCGCAGACTACTTTGACAATGTTATGACGAAATTCATTGTCAGTAACAGGACAGACGCATTAAAAACTGACATCAATTTGTTTTTTAGCGATAACAAATTGTCGAATTGCCCGCTCTCGCTCGCTGACGCGTCGCATGAATTTCAAATTTATGTGTCTGTCCGCATATGGACAATAAAATTTAACCAATGAGCGCGCGTGAATTTCTGCAGTTATCGTAAAAATTTTCTTTGACGTTGATGTTGTCGTAAAAACATAAAAACGTAAACATCGAAATATGGTTTATCGTGGTCTGTACTCTTATGGACAACGGGTACGTGTCATTACTCTTTTTCCAAACATTTTTTTCGTATTGTTTCTGTATGTTGAGCGATTTTGCAAAAGTTTTTGAGAGGAAAGTCCGACGTGTACAAGTAGCTTATTTGCATAATGCAGCGCGTGCACTTTCAAGTCCTAGTCGGTGTTTTCAATTGTCATCAAATCCCATTGTGTTAAAAACCAAATCGAATGTTGTGTAGCGTGGAACTGGTGAAATTTCACTGACTTGGGATTAATTGACATGTTTTTAATCAATCTGAATGCAGAAATTGTTGCTTGTACATTATCATTCAGAAAATCGTGCCACAAGCCAAATCTGGAAAATACTTCCAAATATGGTTTTTCCCCGATTGCGGGGGGGGGGGGGGGGGGGGTGGGGAAATGGCGGCGTTCTGAGCATGCGCATGCAAGTTATCCTGGACTCTTCTTTCGCCCGCGCGGGTTCAGCCATATGGGGCGGGAAGAAAGGAGAGTTAAGGGACTGGACTATGCGCATGCTCGCTATGGCTCTCAAGTGATCGACAGATTTCTTTATTGGGGCGATCATAGAAACCAGAAAAGCGGCGAGATCAAAGGTAGCTCTTAAAGGTCTATTTCGAAATATTGTACATTTCCTCAAACGCATGTTACAAGTTGTAGATAATGCCGTGTTTTGGCCAAACGTATTGTTATATTTCGAAAACGATCCACTCAGTCCGAATTTTTAGACTTTTTCTATTGTGGTCACGTGACATACCGAATATGGGCGTGGTTCGAAACATTTAAAGGAAACGTGAATCGAACAAACACGGTAAACTTTAATGCCCACTAGACTTCAGGAGCCAAAAAAAGGAGGTTTTGAGATTTCTTTAGCAACAGACTTGTAGTTAAGTTTCTCCCCCCTTAAGTAGTTAGTAATGAATCCGGCCAGAATCGCCTCGAGTGACTGGAAATCCTAGAAATGCTATGGTCTGTGCAACACCTTATCTTGAAAACGAGTTCGGTGACCCCGATTTTTTTACGTTTTTAATCTAATCTTATCATTTTTAGAATATTGATGTATTGTTTGTTCATTCTGCTGTATTGTCAATCAAAACATATCTTTGATATGTTGAGCTCTTCTAAGAAATGTACCTGTGCCTCATAACCTTTCAGTGCATTTGGTTGTGTATCGCAGAAAAAAAAAATAACTGAGGAGCTCCGCTTTTGCTATCACTCTTATGATAACAGACAGTCCTATTACCATTGCAAATCACGGGAAATCGAAAAAAGTAAAGGAAAGGAAACCGAACAAATAGCATTTTCATGTACAACAACAACATTTAAATTCTACAAAGAAATTGAAATCCAGATACTAAGATGCACTAAAAATAATACTGTTTGATGAACTCCGTCAACATCCGCAGCAATTTTCACCGACAAACTTAAATGAAAATGAAAATTATCAAGAACATCTTTTGCTTCGTGTTTGATCAACTTACTAAAAGTCCCGAAATGTAGTGTAATGAACATTATGTAGAAATTAGTTTTCATATATTTTTTCGTACAACGTCGCCTGGAGCGGGTCACGTTGTGGGAATCAGACAAAAATCTAATTTAGAAAATTTTTTTCCAGAGATATAAAAGTAACTATCAATTCCAAACTGAACATAGATATTGCAGAACAGAGGTTTTTGTACATTTAAACGGTTTTGCTAAATAATTCACTATTTTCACCACGCAGCCATCAGAGTCAACAACGTATTATCTTACTGTGAGTTAAATTTGACAGGGGCAAAATGTGTTCTTTCAAAGAGTAAAATGGCTCTTTCTTTTAACAGCATACTATTAAATACATGGTTGTATCATAAAGTTTCTATGGTGTGTCGGCTGGTCGGCGTTTAGATTTATTTTTTAGCTTGGGGAGCAAGGAAAAGTTCTGTGTTTTCGCCACGCCGGCCGTTCTGGCCGAAGTTCACGTCACTTTGGCGATGCGGTTTAATTTGTATATTGCTAGAAGCGTTCCGGAAGACCTTGGTGCTCGAAAAAAATTATAGTCCTCGCAGTTTATCTTTGAAGCACAGCAATCGTTCATATCAAAGCGGTATAGGTATGCTCTTTCTTAAACTCAAATAAGTATTTATGTCAGTAAGTTTGCTATGGTCCGGGCTATTTGCACGTTTATTTATTTTTTTACTTCAGCGGAAATAGTTCTGTGTGTTCGGTCACGCGCGTCGGGAGGATGTTGATTGCCTTGAAGACTTTCAAAAGAGGTGACACCGTGATGTTGTCGAAAAAATTATATCTTCGTGGTTCTATTTCGACATGAGCTCGTTTCATCGTCTAAATGGAAAACATACTCGTTGTCTCGCTGGATGCGAAGGAATTGTTTATCAGAAGTTTCTTGAATGTAAACATTATCAGTAAGCGTCTCCTACGCAGTGGGTAAACTGCACTGACGCTCATGCAGCTCGGCTCTGCAAAGATGTGTAGCATACATGTCCGCCGATCCCAAACACAGAAGACAATCTGGAAAAACAGAGCGATTTAGATCCATGTTAACGCGAACGTCAAACGGCAAATAATCGAACTTTTGCCTTCTGCTTTTAAGACATTTTCGCAATGAAGTCAAATGTTGTTTTTCTTTTTCTTGCGAGAAAAAGGAGCGAAATCAGAATTACATTTTGCCGTTTGCGTTTGCCATAAGCATGATTCTAAATCTGTCTATTGCTGGTTAAGCCAACTACTGTAAACTTCTTGCGGTTATTTGCGGTTTGCGGTAGGCCTCGCAACTTCTTGCGGCTTCTTGCGGATAGGATTTTGAACTTCTTGCGTTTGGAACTTCTTGCGGATAAAGCGCAATTCAACTTCTTTTTGCCCCTTGCGTGTTTTTGCGGCGCAAGAACTTCTTGCGACACTTCTTGCGCGTGCATTATTTTTGGGCTGTACTGTAAGTAGTTAGTAATGAATCCGGCCAGAATCGCCTCGAGTGACTGGAAATCCTAGAAATGCTATGGTCTGTGCAACACCTTATCTTGAAAACGAGTTCGGTGACCCCCGATTTTTTTACGTTTTTAATCTAATCTTATCATTTTTAGAATATTGATGTATTGTTTGTTCATTCTGCTGTATTGTCAATCAAAACATATCTTTGATATGTTGAGCTCTTCTAAGAAATGTACCTGTGCCTCATAACCTTTCAGTGCATTTGGTTGTGTATCGCAGAAAAAAAAAAATAACTGAGGAGCTCCGCTTTTGCTATCACTCTTATGATAACAGACAGTCCTATTACCATTGCAAATCACGGGAAATCGAAAAAAGTAAAGGAAAGGAAACCGAACAAATAGCATTTTCATGTACAACAACAACATTTAAATTCTACAAAGAAATTGAAATCCAGATACTAAGATGCACTAAAAATAATACTGTTTGATGAACTCCGTCAACATCCGCAGCAATTTTCACCGACAAACTTAAATGAAAATGAAAATTATCAAGAACATCTTTTGCTTCGTGTTTGATCAACTTACTAAAAGTCCCGAAATGTAGTGTAATGAACATTATGTAGAAATTAGTTTTCATATATTTTTTTCGTACAACGTCGCCTGGAGCGGGTCACGTTGTGGGAATCAGACAAAAATCTAATTTAGAAAATTTTTTTCCAGAGATATAAAAGTAACTATCAATTCCAAACTGAACATAGATATTGCAGAACAGAGGTTTTTGTACATTTAAACGGTTTTGCTAAATAATTCACTATTTTCACCACGCAGCCATCAGAGTCAACAACGTATTATCTTACTGTGATAATCCAATTCTGTTTACGGATATTCCCGTTTCTCCATAAAATAGGGACCTTAAGATCCAGGACGGGAGAGAGGACGACGGCCGACCGGAAGTTGTTTTCCCATACGAAGCACGCGCATTGGAGTTTTCATGGTTGCGTGACCCCGTCGTGACTTCGTCGAGGACGGCAAAAACACCATTTTGACGTTGTGCTCTTTGTGTACTTTATTTTCGTTGGTTTTCTTCGAGATTTAGTCACTGTAAACTCGTAATGAGCTCTGCTCAATTTGTCTCGGCCTCTTCCCCATCATGTTCAAAGGAAAAAAGCAATAAAAAGCCAGTGTAAGTATTAAAATATTTTGTTGGCTTTTTTCATGTTTGTTGTTGGCTTTCTGTCGCGCATATGTTGCGCGAAGTATAGGTGTAATTTATCTTATCCTGTTATTTTTCTGCTCTCAATCATTGTTTATTCTTATATAAATACTACTTGCAGAGTCATTTTTGTTGAGTTTCTACTTGCTACTTTCATTCAGTTTATACTTTTCGTGTATTCTGCGTGAAAGAGGAAAACAACTCCAAGCGACAAACTTCCCAATAGTGTTTTTCCTCCGTTTATAGAAATAAGACCATTTCTGTTGTGTTTCTGTGGTGTTTTGACTTGAATTGCTGAATAGCTGTCTCAACCCGGCATTTGTCAAACTTTTCGTTTCCCTCCCTAATGGCGTGCGGGACTTAAATTTTTCTTGTCGGTTTTCCATTGAACAACTGCACTTAAGTTACTGGTGCCGATACTTTTATATAAATTTGCATATTTGCTTGTATACAACCAACCTCTTCGGCATTTTTTCACGGCTCGATAGCTCTTTGTCTCTTCCCTTTTCACACCAAAGTTTTAAAATAGACCTACTGTTCCTCGCACTTGAATATGCTATAATTACAAATCATGCATGTATTTTTTTAACTTCATACACAGTTCACTCAGCATCATATTTGTTTCTTACTACCAGAGGGGGTTACCTTTCATCGTAAGGCGTTTATTTGTTTTCCTCTGTTAATATGGTAGAGTTTTTGTAGATTGGGTTGTTTCTTTCACTACTCTCACTGATAGGTTATTTACTATGCCACATTTTGTATGACAGGATGTTCTGGACAGAGGAACATGACGTAATTTTAGTCAGAGAAATGCTGGCAAACAGCCCCTTTGCTGGCACAAAGCGTGGAACAGTTCAAAGAGGAAGAAAGTGGAATGAAATCTCTGACCGCCTTTCACAAGTGGAAGCCCCCAAATTTAAAGTTGACCAGAGGGGTGTAAGAGAAAGGTATGGTCTGCTTGCCAAAGCATACAGGAGGAAAATTAGGGAGGAGGAGAGATCAAGTGGGATTAGAACCCCAGAACTGACAGAAGTAGAGCAAGCCCTCGAAGACCTCATTGTGAGAGAGGATGAGGCTGATCGAGACCAACAGGAGACAGTAGCACAAAAGAGGAAGGTAAAGGAAGATAAGAAAGATGCTGAGGAAGTGAGAAAGAGGGCAATGGAGAGGCTGGGAGACAGAACGAAAAGAAGTGAAAATGAAGGAAAGGCGAAGAAAAGATGAAAGGTTGGATGAAATTAAAAAAGAGGAGCTGGAGCTGAAAAAGCAAGAGTTGCAGCAAGAAGCAGTGAAGAATGAAGCTATGATGAAGTTGATGGGCCAGCAACTGCAACAGCAACAGAAGCAAATTGATGGATTCTAGGCCATGATGATGACCATGTTTTCTAAAATTTTGGACAAGAATTGAACTAGAACTGCTTGAGCAGATTTCATATGAGTGTGCAAGTGCATGATAATGATATTAAAGAGGGTCATGAAGGGGGGGGGTCCTAATCCCATTTCCCAGCAAATTGTTTTTTTCAAATCCCAACTCAAATCCCACAATCCCAGCCTGTGTTGCTCAAATTGAAATCCCATTCCCATTTTTCTATTGTTTTTGTTTCATGAATCCCAGTCCCAGTGCACAAAATCCCATTTCCCAGCCTCTAAAAAAGGCAAATCCCAGCTCCCATTTTACCCCTTCATGACCCTCATTGAACCTTGCCTTCTTGTTGTTCTATTGATACTTGCAGTGTATTTTTAATGTACTGATTGTCAACCGTTTTCTCAAATATTGTATTTCGAAAAGAGCATTTGGAATTGCTATACTTGAAAACATGTTGAAAAAATTGCCACACGTGTTCCAAAGAATACAAGAGCATAGCATATTACACGGTATATACATTTCCATCTTGGATTCAAATAAAGAAATGATTACTTCATTTTCATAGGTTTGTTCTTCAGTTTTAGCATATAGCATAACATTGTGTGAATTCTGAAAA
>JAHPZR010008852.1:15000-21224 GCA_019787425.1 Platygyra sinensis | reverse complement strand
ATTCTGTTTTTCTTTGTTATTTTTAGGCTTTCCACAAGTGAATTAAATACTTTTGATAGAGACCTTTATTGTACAACACGTAAGTCTTCACTGTCTGATACTACGGCATTTTTTGCTACATGTGATGCGTTTCGCGAAATTAAATAAGCCCCCCCTCATCTTTTGAGTCCCCCCCCACCTCAGAAATAATGCTGAAATGGCCGAAGAATAAGAGCTTTTACGATATCAGAAATCTGATGTTGATCCTGATTTGTCGCCCAAAACGTGTGGTAGTTCCCAGTAGGAAAATTGACCGTCTGTCAAGACACGGAATGTGTGAACTTCCACCTTCCACTTCCTCCTGTATCATACTCTGCAACGTAACCTCCACAACGACATTCTGGGGATGGCTGTCAGCTTTGACAACGTTTAACGTCAAAGTAGACAATCGACAGCTGATCAAAACTGAATGAAACTGGTCTCGGTAGCGGCATGTGCCAACGCTTTCATGATCAGATTTGACTTTGACCAAAGATCTGAAAGATGAGAGGGTCTACGCGGGTAGGAGGCAACTTTCATCACGGCCATCACTGACCCGTCACGCGTAAGTCCGTCACCATTCCTAGTCATTTTCTCCACTGCGTGACATCCGACACATAAAAGAGAGAAAGTGAGATGTCCGGAGGAACGTTGAGATCCACGATCCGAACTTCCTAACAACCAAAATCCAAAATCCGGGCACAAAAACTGGATAAAACCGCGCTCCGCTGCGATCGTAGGATCTGCAGATCCGTTAAAATTTCGCTGTGAATCCAGAATCCGGGCTAAAATATTTACCAAATCCGCCGATCCGCAGTCCTATTCACCCCCCTCTAGAACTGATGTACTTTTAGAGAAAGCGAGAGAAACACACTGCCTGTTTCACCCACAGATTTAATTGGTGGAGACATTCTGTAATTAGTTGGCCATTTATTCCACGTAGAATATATATGATAAAAAGCCACATACATGGAGGGAACCTATGATAGTAGATATGATAGTAGAGACCTACTTCCATGAAAATTTGAGTGCGGGGTCCAAACTTTTTATTTCCCACTTTGTTTGATTCTCACAGAGAATTGCTCTTAATATCCGAACTAAACCGGTTGTTAACTAATTTGAGAACTTGCAAGTTTTGTAGCCGTCAGATTAACCAATTAAATCAGTTGAATTTGCTGAACAAGTAGTTGGCAATTTATTACAAATTGTAAACAATTACTGGATGAGGTTTTTGTGATATCCATAATAATCAAGGTCGAGGTTCGGCTTGGGCTGATGACCCTTACAGAGATCTTGATTATTCCGGATATCCCAAAAACCAGATCTAATAATTGCTTTATTACACATTGCACGAAAAAAAATGGAGGTTATGGTTTTGCTTCTTCACTGAGACGAAGCAACGCTTATCATGATTACCCTTAGAAATCAAGCACCTCGGTCAAACATGACCTGTCAGTTACCCGTGACCTTATGTGCCCTCGGCATAATTATTGTATAATCTGCAGCTTGATGACGTAACAGGCGATGATTTCGAAAGTTCACTCTGCGCTTTCAGCCAATCAGGCAAGAGGTAGTGAGTTTTATGTATAATATTAGGAATAATCAGGCTTTGAACCAAATAAGGCCAGTGATCGTGTTGTCTACAAATACACAATAGGGGGTTGGGGGGGGGGGGGGGGAGGGCACGAAGTTAGGCAGGTGAAGTTGTATTCGCATCTAGCGTGTGTGCAAAAACGTCAAAAATGACAAATTTTTCCCAAGACTTAAGTTCATGAGTTTAGGTTAAGTGATACAAAATAGCCAAAGTTGACGAGCTCGCTAATCAAAAACCAGTGAGCGCAATAACAAACATGAACAAACATGAATTTTGTTATGAGTTGCGTTTTATTTACTCTGTGCAGTGCGCGTCTAAAATAAGTATATCTCTGTTCGGAAAGTTTCGGATAGCGAAAGTGCTAGTCTAGGCAGACCCGTCTATCAATAGTTACATGTTAACGAAAATACGGAGAATAAAAATAAAAGTCCTATTTATTAGTATTCTCTGTATTTACCTTAATATGTAACTATTGATAGACAGGTCTGCCAAGACCATTTGGAAAAGTCCTATTCCAGTTGTCATCAAGTGGATATATATGCGCGCTAGTGGCTTCGATGATGGCTCTGCAACAATTTTAATTTAGCTTATTTGGAACAAGTAATGATGATTCTTGTACATTTAGGCTTAAGAAGAGCCTGCTCACTTAAGTTTCTGTGAATGGAAATTTCGTGTGTTGCAAAAAAGGTTTGAAAGGTTATAAACACAACACCCTCCATTTGGCGGGAAAATATGCTCGGACATTTGTCCGCTTACATAAACCGTTCCGAGAAGCGAAGAGTTTGGAGGCTGTTGTCTTTATTATCGTTCAAATATTTTTCGCAACACGCGCAGTTTTGAACGTTGGAGAATATATATAAACAATAACCTCCATTTGGCGCGAAAGTATGCTCAGATATTTGTTCTTGGACATTATCTGTGCCGCGAAGATCACAGTTGTCCTCGAGCTACGCTCTCAGAAAACTGTTTGCTTCTCGGAACAGATATTGTCCGCGGACAAATATCGGACTCGTGCGTTCCAGCCCGACACATCATGAGCATTTCTGGCCATGCCAATTTGCAGAGGTTGGCAAGCTGTAACAGACAGGGAGGCAGCGTAGCCGAGTGGTTAGGGCGCCGGACTTTAAATCCCGAGGTTGCGGGTTCAAGTCCCGCTCTGACCACTAAGCTGGAGTTGTTTCTCGGTGGACACTAGTTCAACTCCACGGTCATGCTTGTAAATAGCCAACTGGTCTGCCTCCCGCCAGTTGGGATTTTTAAGCCGGTTATGTTCATTTGAAATATTTGTTTCCTTCAGTTTGAGTGGCATGCTAGCTGCTAGGTGTAGCTAAATGCATTACCACTATAAACAAACATTTGACATTTTTTTTTTATTTTGATTTTTGACGTCCTTCTGCCAACCAATTGAAGAACTGCTCTGATATTTTGTCCAAAGCTCTGCAGAAAGGTCGAGCTCCAGTACAAAGAGCAACCGCCGTCGCCTGCTTCCCGAAATTGTCGAGTTCCACAGTCACATCGACAGCCGTGACTCAAATTTCGGCGGATTCTTCCGTTCAAGGAATCTTTAACTGTAATATTGGCTAGGCACAGGGGCTCATTTTATCGCAGAATACGTCGAATAGCACCTTTCATTATATAGGTAGTTTTGTTCTTGAACAGTGTACTCTGAAAGTCTCAGCGTTATTAGTGCAAATGCATGCAGTAAACAGAAAATAACACTGTTAATGCACTTTACATGCCTGTTATGATGGATTACTCTCTGTTAACACGAGAAAATAAAAGTAATGTCTTCCAGCCACAGTGTAATTTTCTTATTATTTTATGGGCAAACTATTTTTTTGCACAAACAATCAAGGAAAATCGGGAAGTGACGTCATTAATATCCTCACAAAAGTACGTTACTCGGATTCCGGATGT
The DNA here is from genome assembly GCA_019787425.1 of Platygyra sinensis. Lineage (NCBI taxonomy): Eukaryota > Metazoa > Cnidaria > Anthozoa > Scleractinia > Merulinidae > Platygyra > Platygyra sinensis. The sequence continues at coordinate 17,695 of JAHPZR010008852.1, read as the reverse complement.
AGTTTCGCATGAATTATACGAGTGGTATATTTTCCAGCAAAACGCATCTGTCTTTATAATTACTACAATGTACTTGCCATTTAAGCATCTTTCGCTTAATTATTTTCCTCATTTTGCCGGGGAGAAAGAAATCTAAGAGAGGAAGCATACATAAGTTTGTAAAATGCAAATTTTAAAGGCTAATGCGTTTTGGCTCAAGTCTACAATGTACATGTCAAATGTTACCACGTTGGTTTCCAATATGGCGGCACTTCCGTCCGGCAAACAACGAGACTCGATGCATGTTCCCCAACGTATGAAATCTGGGAATATCTTTAAGTCCCTAATGTTCATGTGAAGTACGGCGTCTGAACCGGGCAAAAGAGTTCGGTAAAGGTTACCGTATACCTTCTGGGTAGATTTACACATAAACAACAAATCTGCGACTTTTTTCTTTCGAAATATTTTTTCAATGAGAGCGATTTTTGTACAAACACTTCACATTTCTCTAATACTATTTAGAAAACGTTCTATAACTTTACACTTTTATATTTTTACTGTAACTGGATATGACAAAACGCAGACACGTTTTTTTAGTGCTTTGGGTCCGGAAACTGAGGAACAAATTAAATTAACGAAAGACAAAACTCGCTTTGACTTGTAGCTTTGAAAAGGTGATTCGGACGCTCGCATTTAGAAGTCGAGAAAAATTGGACAATTCATTTTATTTCAAAATTATTGGTATAGTTTGGTAGCCAGCTCTGTAAGCTTTAATTTGATATAGGGGTTTATTTAGGTATCTACAGTTTAATTTGGACGCGCTACATTGCTTGGACGCGAGACACCCCTGAAGGTATACGGTAACTTAAAGATTAAAAAAGTCTGCGGAACATGCGATTACAGCTACGTACTTTGATAACGTTATGACGATATTCATGATCAACAGCAGGAACGACGCGTGAAAAACTGGCGCCAATTTCTTAAAGCAAAATTTATGTGCTTATTACAATGCCGTTATCAAAATGATATGCACACGCTATTGTGACGTCATTATGAGGTCATCTGCAATGATAAACCATTGCATTGAGGTCAGACATAGAACGAATATTGCCGTAGAGTGGTGCAATTCCTGTGAGAATTTCGTTGAATGAAATCGAGATTGACACTCTTTGAACGCGTTAAAAGTGGGAATGTTTTCAAGACACTTGAAAATCGAATTTTACTGCCAAGTGTTTCAACACTTTTGTCGCCTATTGAAAGATTACTGTTTGGATTAGTATTCGAGACAGGAAAATCTTCTAGCCTATTTATTTTAGCCAGCGCAATTCACACTATTAAATTTAATCTTCTGCGGTAATTTGGCACACTGAGCATTGTAAAAATCAAATACCCCTTTCTTCCCCCTTGAAACGAACGGATCAAATGTCTCATGATTTTGTATTTTAAACTAATTTCAGTTTTTAGCTAGTTCTTAACAATTTTATTCCAGCTAAACTACGTTTCATTCATCAGAGTCTCATTACGCGGCAAAGAAAACGAGTTGCAAGAGTAACTGAGACATCGTACGTTAACGAGAGACATTTATTCACTCCTCGCGCAATTTTTCTCTCTTCTCCTCCTTTCCAATGTTGTGAGTTAAGCAAGATCATTGGTAAATAGAATTAGATAAACAATATTGATTCAGAATCGAAGAGAGGGGGTAATTGTTATGTTGTGACAAATTTGTCATTTGCAATCTATTTAAGTAAGTAAAACCTGTTTTTTGCACAAACTGTATCAACACTTTGGCAGGTTTGCAGCTAACCAGTAACAGTTGAAATTTCGTGGACTGTGTCTGGTTAATATCGAGACACGAATGTCGCTCAAGAAAATGGAATTGAAGAAGCTCTTATCGATATTGCATGTAAGTCAACAAACCACACATTTCATTTGACATTGTCGACCTACAGAGTGTCATCAAACTCTTTTTCCGTCCCATCCGCCTGCCTAAAAGCTTAATTAAAAGTGTGTCTTAATTATCGTTTTGCTGAATTTCTGCCCATAACTAAAATACGACTATTGTTGCGCTACGTAATAGGCTACCATTTACCATTCCTCCGACTCGATTTACGCCAGACATTTACGTCGACCTGTTAATATTATAGGGAATCCTTTTTTTTTTCGCGTTATCTGGTGTTTTCAGCTGGTTTATTTCCATTTATTTAAGGAACACTGGAAAGCTTGCCGAAACCAACAACCTAGCTGATGCTGCATTGACAAAAAAGGAAGCAACAACATTGTCTTTGTCAGCTAAGGTAAGTCAAATATGTACTAAGCTGTTAGATTGCAATAATCAACTGCGTTCCTGCCGTAGCTCTTGCACTTATTATATGAGCGGAGAAAATTCCATATAGCTATCTAAGTATCAGTTTTAAAGAATGCATGAAGCTAGTACGTTTTAAGACCTACCTAGATGTGGTGACCTAGAAGCAACAAGCCGATCTATCTATCTATCTATCTATCTATCTATCTATCTATCTATCTATCTATCTATCTATCTATCTATCTATCTATCTATCTATCTATCTATCTATCTATCGATCTGTCACATTTCCCAAAATTTGATCATTGCGCGTTCTGCTGCCTTTGAGCGAAATAAACTTCGCCAGATTTTAAAGATTGCTTCCATGTCACCTAAGCGCTTGACGTACTCTATTCTGAGCTTTTCTTTAAGCCT
>JAHPZR010008852.1:0-10000 GCA_019787425.1 Platygyra sinensis | reverse complement strand
GTTTGCCAAGGTATCGATTTCTAAGAAAGAGTATGGATTAGCAGGTTTCCGGGGGGAAGCGATTTTTGTTTTAACTTGCCATAACTCACGAAGCTTTTGTAATAGCAAGGGATGGTTTTCGGCATTAAGTTCCTCTCGTCAAGGTGTTTCAAACAGCATAATTTTTTTTCTTGAAATAGGAAACTTTATGTCAAGGATATTTGTGACGCCATGATTTGTGACGTCATCATTGAAGATTTTGTGTCGGTCTTGATGTCGAAACAATCGGGAACACAACACAAGTTCATATGCCAAGTTTGGTAAAGAAATTTACAAAGAATACCAAAATAGTTTAAATGACTCATTTTTAGGCCTTTTGGACCCACCGTGATTCACAATTAAAACTGGGAAACATACAAGCACAGGCACCAGTTCACGTTGCAAATGACCAAGTTGGTCGCGGCCATCGTCAGTTACATTTAGAGCTGTATCTCACCTTTTCTGATTTTAATAATAAACTTTTCACCGACACTGACGGCGAAGGCTGGCACTCGTGGTAGCCTTTAGCCATCATTGGTAAAATTGTTCACGTTTTCCGTTGTTTTTAAAAATGTTTCACGTTTAATTCCCAATTAATTCTTATTTAGTTTGCTTTTTCCTTTTTTTTCAATTTTCGAAGACAACGTTGTTGCAATTAGTTGTATGTCTTGCACTGCATTATAGAAAAGGTGTATTCATTTCTAACATACGCGTTTTGCTGTCGCATTTTGCATGTTGGCATTTTTTTTGTTTTTAGGCTTAAAAACAACGGAAAATTTCCAAATGCGACAGCTAAACGCGTACGTTGAAAATGATTCAGTCTTTAAGATTCTTATCTATAGAGGATATTGTTCAGCAATGTCTTGTAGAAGTCGTTTAAAGCATCCATTTGGGTGAGAATCACCATACCATCTTCTCCACATGAACTCCTGCAGATACTCCAACAAAAAGTTTGGGTTGCTATTACCCTTCATTAATTTGAATTTATCCTTTGCTGAGCTCCAGTTACTTTCGGCGTGTTGTGCGTGGACACCTGTGGCTGGGTCGACATATTGGAGCGAATGGTTGACCGTTCTGTTGTGCAAACCTTTTTTTTTTTTTTTTTTTTTTTTTAATTGTGATTCTATTATGTACAATTTTACAACAAAACAACGTTACTTACATCACTTACACTACTTACAAATTACAACGATATTACTCATACAGGCAAAGCTAAAAAAAAATACACTCCAACCAATTACTACGGTTACTAAAACACTATTCTAACAACTAACAAAAGTACTATACGAACAAAGAAAAGAATATATATATATAGGGCCATGAAATACTAAATTAAAGCTGTTTGACTCGAGAAAAGGAGAAACCTAGTGTCATTCAATTAAAATTGCCTTTCTAGAACAAAAGTTCAAAAGTTCAAAGGAGAGATCAAGGAGTTATAATGCCTGGAGCATTTTGCGCCACTTCTGTTCGAATGCGTTTTGTGTTCCTGTAATAATTGAAATGTGTTTTTCTATTTTTAAGTTGCTTCTAACCTGATTAACGTATTCTATTGAGGATGGTCGAATATTTTTATACTTACAAGAGTAAATGTAAAATCTGCCAAGTAGTAAACAATGATTGAATAACAAGGCGCTTTTCTCTCCTTTGAGACCTAAACATTGACATAGAGTTAAAGCTTGTGAGGCTGGTATCAAATCGACAGAGACGAAAAATTGTTGAACGCTATTCCAAAAGGCTTCTGTGATCGGGCATTCCCAAAAAAGATGAAGCAACGTTTCTTGTGCTGATTGACAAAAGCAACAAAGATTTGTTTCCGAAAGTTTAATTTTAAACAGAAAAGAATTTGTAGCTATTCTCCTGTGGAGAAATTTGAACTGGAAGTTCCTTAATTTCGTGCTTAATGTACATATCCTAGGTAGTAGATAAATTGACTCCCAGTCCAAATTTTCCACATCGACGAATCCACAGTCTTTAATCCATTTGTTTTGGCTTTTTTCTGGGCGAGTACACTTCTTGGTAATGAGGATTTTGTAAGCTGCTTGACTTGGTTTGTTGGATGAGTTTAACTTAATAAGTAATTTTCTAAAATTTTTTCACCTGGCAGTGACAATTCCAGAGATCTCATAGCACTCCTGATAGCCGAAGCTACTCCACAAAATTCGAGGAATGAAACTGGAAAACAAAACTTTTCTTTGAAACAGTTGTAAGATATTATTCTTGAATCACTTGTCATCAGATCATTAATTTTCATCACCCCTGCATTAGCCCAGTGTTTATAAAATATAGTCTTGCCTGCGATTTTGATCATTGAGTTATTCCAAATATGTCCAACACTGAAATTAGCTTTAGAGGCAAAGGAATCCCTATAATTAAAATCCGCCCATAGTTCAATAAGTTCTTGGATGAAATCATCTTTTATATCAAGTTTTCTGGCATCTTTTGGTGCCAAATTACCGAGAAAAATTAATTTCCCGCCTACTTTAGATAGATGAAAATCAAAAAAAGACTTCCATTTAGATTTGTAGCGCTTGAAATATACTTAAGTATCCATGAAATTTTCAAGGCTTTATTAAATTCTATTATGTCTAGCATCTTCTGTCCTCCGTCTTGGTAATCTGCTATCATTTCAGTCCGCTTAATTTTATCGCCTTTGCTATCCCAAAGAAACTTAAAAAGAAGATTGTTTGTTTCTTTCAGTGATTTTAAACAAGACGTCGTTGATGACAAAACATAAACCAATTGTGATGCAGCTAGAGCCTTAATAACTGCAATTTTGCCAATTAATGTTAATCTCTTGTTTCTCCAATTATTTAAAATATCCTCTACCTTATCAACCTTCTCTCCGTAATTCTTCTTCTTACTTTCCTCACAGTCAATGCAAAACCAAGCACCTAGAGCCTTAACCTTGCCATCTGCCCTTTAAGATTTTTCTGAGAGCTTATAATCTGGTTTGATCCTTTCTTGGAGCCGATCCAAAGAGCTTCAGTTTTTTCGCAATTTACTCGCAAGCCCGAAACCTCGCCAAATTTTTCTAATATAACAAAGGAGCGCTCAAGCGATTCTTGAGTACCATCTAAAATCAGAGTAGTGTCATCTGCATATTGACTGAGTTTACATTCAGTGCTGTCTACTGTGATGCCTTTAACTAAATTATCTTTGCGGATCGCGGTAGCTAACCTAGTCTCCTCTGTAACTGCCGGTAAGCTGCCCACTCGTCGCTGTGTACAATTGAACCAGCCCGAACATTGCGTTGGATTATAGGTAAAAGAGCTACAGCATTACGTCGCCTGACGAGCTGTAAATATGGTCTAGCTGGTGTGTATTGCGTGTCGAACAATCCTAACACCCATCTTTCTCTTCTAGCGCGGCGTCCTCTATGAAACTGATCGATAAGGAATAAACAACAGAATCAGTCAAAATAATCCTTTTCATTCCAAAAGAGCAGGTTCAGGGTCAGGTTTTTTCGAAAGGCGGTTAATTAAGCCAGGATGAAAAAATATATATAAACGTTAACTTTTAGCATTATTTTTCTCATTTTAAAATGTTTTTCACCTCTAACTTTTCGTGTAGTTTGAAACTACTGCAGCTTAAAACTGCAGGGCAAACAATATAAACAGAACACCTCAACAAAATTTCACAAAACCGAAATCAAAATTCTAGCATAACCCTGGGTTACCTTAATCATGCTTTGAACAACCCCACCCAGGTTCAAACATCTCTGTGACTTTTCTACTTAAGGGGTGGGGCTATTTAACATTATAGTTTCCTTTACAATGTGGTTAGAAACAATAAATCACAGCCATACTAAGATACTGGATTTCAAAAGTACCAAAGATCCAGTTTAAGTATGGGGAACTTTTCTGTCGTATAACCAAAGCATAAATGTTGAAGATAACTTCGAGGATAGGATTAGAAAAATTAAAATTAATTTGCATTTATGGATTTCTAAGCATCTTACACCATATGGTAAATCTTTATTAGTTCAGTAAGACGTTAGGAGTGTCTCAAATGATCTACGTGGCGTCCTTGCTTTCCCGACTTCAGAAGTAAAAAATGTCCAAGCAGAGCTCTTCAATTTCTTATGGAAAAACAAGAAGACAAAATAAAAAGATTGCTTATGTATCAACCCCTTGCGGAAGGGGATCCTTGCGGAAGGGGATCAAAGCTTTATGCTTAGCTTGGATAGTAGATTTCTGAGTAAGATATAAAGAGTCGCAGAAGTAGCGTACACTCGTTTTATCATTCGGAAAATTTTAATCCTTTCTGACGGTGTGGTATAAAAATGTGTGAACTTACCTTTGACTTATGATTAAATTTTGACTCGTCGATTTGAACAATGACACCGGGTCCACCGAGCATAGGAATTGGACGCAAGATTAGCGCACGCCACGCAACTTCTCGACAATGCCGGGACATTTTCACGAGCGTTTTCCTTGAAGCAATCCCTTCCGATGACATTAAACTTAAGGAGCCCCTCTGTGACCATTTCCAAAGAAACTGGACGTGTTGTTGAAGAGGTAGTTTGCTAGCCTCAAAAAAATGACCCTGTTTGGACCGTGTTGAATCGTTTGCAGCGGTGGCATTTCCTGATAGAGCAAAACATTAAGGATTATTTATACGTGGAAAATGAGAGTTTCATGATTATCATGTATCCTTTATATCAACAGGAAGAGAAAAAAGCACAATGCCTGCCTGGGGGGAGGGGGGTATTTCTTTAGAAGAGGTTATCGAGAATGTGCCGCTGGATGGGGTCGCATTTTTACGACTGGATTGACTATCGTGGGGTTGCAATTTTATGAGAGTTACTAGAATGGGGTCGCACATATTCTGATTTTGGGGTAAGACACTACTTCATATTTACGGTTAGCTAACGTAACCAGAATGCTTGTACTGTAGGTGAGTAGTAAAGATTTCTTTATTCGATATAAGATACATCTATAATTGTAAAGCGTCTAAGTTTGGATTAACGAAAATTACATATTTGCCCGAAGGTGACTAAGATGGGGTCTGTAATTGGCCACGGAAAAGACTATAATGGTGTAAGGGCTCTGAGAGGCCAGATTTTTCCATATTATGCAACAGTAAAAATAGATAAGAGAAGTTACATCATGTACGATGCGACATATTAGTGATCGGCTACATGTAAAATATGTATGATATATAAGAAATAACAAAAAATATCATTATATTGGTGGATGTCTTCGTATGGCGAAAAGGTGGGTGATATATACTCTGTATAGTTACTCAAGTTCCCTGTCACTTGGTACGAAATGGGATTGTAAAGCAGTTAAAAAAAATATTCGGCATTTTTTGTTTATATAAATTAGGCTTTACTGAGTCAGACCCGAAGGTCGTTTATATAGATCTTTTTTATACGACGTTTTTCACTCTCGTATTAGTCATCATGCTTCTAATAACAGGTAAGATTCTCTCCCTGCTCGTAAGGTGTCTAGAGTGTAAAGAATTGTCGAGAAAAACGTGCCAATTTTTGACCTAAAAAGTACTTTAAAAACGGACAAAAACAATCAAAACGCTTAGATCACTTGACTGATGATGTTATGTCCCTCTTTTGACCATGAAAAAATATTATTAGATAGAACATTATTGCAGCCCGGTTTGGGATTGCATGGGTGGCTGTTGAGTGACAAATTAAAAAAGAGTACAAAATCGCGCTGCCAGGGTAATTACTCGATCTCCTTTTGAAACGAGCTCCAACCTCATTCTAGCGATGCTTAAGTGGGAGAAGCTGTCTCTTTGACGTAAAAACCAGAAAGCTTTAATTAAATATAAAACATTGAATAAACTTGCGCCAGACTAGACCAGGGAAACCAGCACTAAAAGCAATGGAGATGAGATGCAGGGCTGCCCTTTCCGAATATAAAGCACAGGTTAGAAAACACAAGGAGGACGAGAGACCACTTCCATTTTTCCCTTCGTAAAGCTTTCATAAAGAGTAATTTAAATAGAAAAATCATTAATTACCCTAGGAAGACCAAAAAAACTCTTCCGGTTATTGTAATATTTCCCTCTTTTTAAACACGGAGCGATCCTATAAAAGGCAAGGACACGCCCCCTTGAAGCGCTTTATTGGCTTTCCTGTGCAATGGTGGAAAGCCAGAATAACGGTCGCATAACGTAGAAGTCGTGCAGAAATAGCGTTTTTTCGTCAAACCAACGGAGTCATTTACGTAGAATAATATAAGATAAATAGTAAAAATACAGTGAAAATAAAACTTATATTAACACTTTAGATGATGGCTTTGGAAGACCAAAACGATGAATTATCTTCGTCGTCGGTGCACCGTGCACGTGGACCATTCAAATTTCGCCGCTAACTAAAATAACAAAACTGATGCCTGCGAGCTATCTGTTTCCATCTATCTCAGAATGCTGAGAACGAAACGAAATCTCGTAAGAGGTGATTTTGGTTAGGCTGTGAACACAGACGAATTTTGGTGGGATATTTAACAATTATTCCATGAGCGCGCGTTGGATATGAGATGATAGATAGCCAACGCGGCGCGTAGCGCCGAGTTGGCTATAATCATCTCATATCCAACAAGCGCGAGTGGAATAATTGTTTTATTAAAAACGCTCCCAAAATATAGAAAACTAGACTACAATAAAAACAAAAGTGCATACGCTCGCCATTTTTGTAGATCATGGTATAATGGCTCATATATCATGATGGCTTAGCCAATGAAAACTCTCGAATTGCATTATCCAATGATCCAGTTTTTAATAATTAAAATTATTCAGGTTTATGAGCGTTATGATGGTGCTAACAAAATGCAAATTAATTGAACAACACTGAGTTATTCATCAAACTGTTCCATATTCAGAGCAAAGAAATTGGAAACAACAAGTACTACAAAGAAACAAAAGAATTTGAAAAATGGCCAAGTAAGATTTCGTCTGAATATTGACGTTAGAAAGGAAATGGAAGACTCAAGGATGAATGCCATAAAACAACTGATTACGTTTGTAAAAGGTCGACTGAATTTTAGCCGCAAGAGTACAACAGCAGCTAATGTTGACCTTACGGCATCTCTTTTAGATAACTGACTGAAGAATAACCATATTACCGTCGATAAAATATATTACCTTCGCAGTCTGTTTGGTTTTTTTTTTTACGAATTTTAGTTTTCAAATTTATTTCTCAACCGCAGAAAACCGGCAGAAAAACAGAATCCTATGGCAACTCGTTAAAGTTAGACTTGAGTCAATAAGCCAATCAAATGGAAGCATTGGCCGTCCGTTGGGACTTGTGATTGACAGGCTGAACACCTCAGCCTCGTTATATAGGATCGCTCCGTGTTTAAGGTGGCTGAAAACAGTTTTTCGAGCGGTCAGCGGGAACTCGTGTGACGGCGCAAGTTTTAAAGTAGAAACATGACGGTGAAAAAAGCAATGGTACAAGGAGGACGAATTTTTAATTCCATCGTATTAGAAATTAGAACTTTAAAATGGAAGTTGAACAGACGATTTTTGCGAGACATTTCAATAATAACTGGAGAACAATATATTACTGATTATCTAAAAACCTGTGTGTTAGAATTTGGTCAAATAACTTGCAAATGGAAATGATTAATTGTAATAAGCTATGAGTTGCTGCTTGTGAGCAGCAACCTTTCTCGTACCATGATTTGGAACATGATTTCCAACACCCACAAACCGCTAAAACTGTGTTTAGCCACAATAATTTTGAACTATTCCGACGAACGGTCAGGAATCAAGTCAAGTATAAACGATATTATTACAGTTTTGCCTCGCTAGCTAGACTAATAGGCATTTGCGAGTTGAAGATAATAGATAAGAAGAAATATCACACAATGATAAGTTGAAGGTAACAGATAAGAAGAAATACAACGCAATAATGAGTTAACGATAATAGATAAGAAGAAATACAACACAATTATGAGTTGAAGATAATAGATAAAAAGAAATATCACACAATAATGAGTTGAAGATAATAGATAAGAAGAAATACAACGCAATGAGTTGAAGATAATAGATAAGAAGAAATATCACACAATAATGAGTTGAGGATAACAAAAAAGAAGAAATATCACACAATAACAACAATGGAGAGGTACCGTTCAGGAAAACCAGCAGTAAAAAGAATATATAGTAGAGATGAGAAGCAGGGCTGCCCTTTCCGAATATAAAGCGCAGGTCAGGGAAAACAAGTAGAATGGGAGACGGAAAGCTTTTACAAAGATTAAGTTGAATAGAAAATTCATTGTTAGTTACTTAAATGTTTATTAAAGTTTTGTTTTAAACATTTCGTTGTTTCCTAAAAAGCTTAAAAAAGCGCCCTGTGCCGAATAAGAGCCCTATCTCCAATAAGCGCCCTCCCTTGAGGTACCAAAAATTATTCAAGCGCTGCGGGCGCTAAATCGTATCATAACGTTACACGTGGAAAACAAGCGTAGCAACAGTAGAATTATTCAATAATAACAACAAGTAAGACTAGTTGACAGGGCAAGTCTGAAACCCAGCCCCGTTCCATAACGCCAGAAAAATCAAAGGGACTACGCCAATGAAGGCCAGATACCGCGACAGCTGTGGCGGTGACGTGAATTCCCCCCTTTTTTTTGTTTTATGTTGATTTTGTCAGATGCTTCCTTACCTATTCTAAATTTATAGTACAGTAACCCCTCCTATAGGCAAGGAAACAAGGTAAAAAAAAAACCAGCAAAAACATCAGTGCCATGCATGAACAATATCAGCACTTGTTTGTCTTTCATCAGCGCTATATAAGCACCTTGTTATCCTTCATCGTCCTTATCCTCTTCCCTGTCAACGGTATTTTGTGTATTTCGCAGTATTTCACTTGGGTGTCTTCCTTGATAACGACTGAATTTGTGGCACATGATCCGAACATGAAACCTTCAAAAATTTTTTAGGTTGACCAAAAAAGTTTGAAATGCGTATAACTTATACCAAGGCCGTAGCTAGATATTTTTGACCGGAGAGGCAATAGAACGAGGTCTGGAGAAACGTTCTTGCAGAAAATTTTGAAATGAATACAGAGTTATGAAATGCTTATTTCTATAGAATGCTATTCCATGAGAAGTAAACGTTAATCTTACCAGGTAAGTCTGGGATGTCTCCAAATGGATTTCCTACTAAAAGTTTCTTCCTCAAAGCTAATTATGACATGGAATCGACAATATAAATACATACTCAAGAAACTCAGTAAAACGAAGCCAGGTTCGTTCACTTCCCACGGTTTTGTTTTATTTGGTAAATTACCTCAGGTTCCGGTATGTAATCCGTCCCAGTATGAATAAGGGGCATTCCTAGGCAACTCAAGCGTTCGTTGGTCATTGAAGACCGGTTTTAGAGCTTGAGATGTCTCAGAGAAGAAAAAGAGCGTTCACAAGGAACACTTCCCAGGAGTAGTAAGAAGAATGGTAAGGATCTCGTCGGGGGGGGGTACCCCCTATATTGGCCTATACGGGGAGGCTCCGGGGAAAACTTGCCCCACTTTCCCCTCCGCTAGCTACGGCCTTGTATACATCTGTATTACAGTATTTCACTTGAGTGCCTTGCTTGACAACGACTGACTTTGCGGCACTTGATCCGAACATAAACCCGTCGGAAATTTTGGAGGGTGATGAATAACTTATACATCTGTCATTGACAGTCTAAGCTTTTGACTTATATTATAAGACAGTCGACCGATATACCACCGACAGTCGACCGATACTCCGCCGACAGTCGATGGTCGACGTATCGGGCGAGTGTCGGCCGCTATGTCGACCGAGATATCTGCCGATAGTCGGTCGATATGTCGGTCGATATATCGGTTGATACATCGGTCGATATGTCGACCGATATATGTCGGTCGACATATCGACCGACACTCGACCGATATGTCGACCGACATATCGGTCGACACTCGGCCGATATGTCGACCGATACATCGGTCGAGAGTCGGTCGACATATCGACCGATATGTCGGTCGAGGGGTGCA
>JAHPZR010008851.1:47500-55129 GCA_019787425.1 Platygyra sinensis | reverse complement strand
GTGAATTTATCGATTTCAAATCACTTCAAGAATAAAGATTTTAATCTAAATTCGATTGAAACTGGATGGGCTTTGTCTTTCTGCCAAACAAAATCGAAGAAATCGCGTTGAGCGAGTTCTATTGACCTCGGTAGGCAAACGCACCAGTTCGATTAACCGAACTCACCGAACAATTTCAGCTCGATTAAGTGCGATTACCGAACCAATCGAACAGCATTCCGGCCGATTGGGCTCGATTGGGTACAATTGATGTTTGGTTAGGTTTGTGCGATTGACTACGCCGGACTTATACAAAGTATCCTCTGAGAAGCGGGGAGTAGATCGGGGATATGTGCATGCGCTGCTCATGAGAAGTTACTAACTTAGTACAAGTTAAATTATGTCTGCGACGCAAACTACAGTCACCAATACGCAAGTAGTCTATTAGATAGAGTAGGAACGTGGCCTACTATATCAGGGCCCACATATCAGACCCCAATATACAATTTGAGACCCCGACCTACCATATTACGGACCGAAACGTACCAAACCAGACCCCGATCATAGCGCTAAGGTTAGACTGTTTTAAGTGTCGAATTTTACTGTTTTATGTGTCAACTGTTGTGCCAAGTAATACAGTAATTTTTCAGTAGCGTATTTTATTATTAATTATGGCGTTTACTAACAACAAACTGGAAAATAAAGTCGCTATATTTGTTCAATGTTGCCACTTCTTTTCTAGCCTGAAGACGTTCAAGCATCCTATCCATATTCTAATACTATTTTGAAGGAAATATACAAATGAAAAAAAGAACTTCTAAAATGTCGTTTTGAAGCAAGCATCGCTCCCAAAACGTTCAAAGACAATGACATGAAGCTATATGTATCACTTTGTTCCAAGTCACGCGACCAGGGCAAGAGGCAGTGAAGTATCGACGGAATGTCGGTAGCCTATCGGTCGAGTGTCGGTCGATATGTCGACCGAGATAAGTCGGTCGTCATATCGACCAACATATCGGTCGAGTGTCGGTCGACATATCGACCGATACATCAGTCGATATGTCGACCGACATATCTCGGTCGACATATCGACCGACACTCGACCGATATGTCGACCGACATATCGGTCGACACTCGGCCGATATGTCGAGCGATACATCGGTCGAGAGTCGGTCGACTCATCATGTAAAGCAGTTGTAATTAGTTTTAGTTTTTAACTTAAGCTTAACTGATGATTTTCCGTGTTTAAATAAAGATTTACATACATACATACATACATATCGACCGATATGTCGGTCGAGGGGTGCACAAAATACACATGATCCCATTTCCCTCGTGTCCCCAAATGACCATCGTGCTTTATCATAGTGTAATACACGGCTTAGGCTTCTTTATTTGTTAAGTATACCCTTGCAATCTCATGTAAACCCTTGTAAACTCATGCATTCCCTCGTTATCCCATGTATACCCTTATATTCCCTTGTATACCCCAGCAATCCCCTGTAAACTCTTGTAATCCCCTGTAAACCCTTACAATCCCCTGTAAACCCTTGTAATCCCCTGTAAACCCTTGTATACCCTTGTAATCCCTGTAAACCTTTGTAATCCCCTGTAGACCTTTGCATACCTCTGTAATACCCTGTAAACCCTTGTCCTTAGGCATCCGTCTGTCTCGGGAGACAATGGAGTTTGCGCCCGTAGATGTCAGTCCTTGGTAGAGCTGCAGCGCCGGCTGTGGCTGTGGAGGCCGATCCTCGAACGGCAGACCCTGTTACAGTTGCTGCATGTGAAGGCGTTGTCGTCCAGGGGTACTGTATCTGTCTCTGCTCTCTGGCGCCTCCGAGCTCTTTTTTCTTCCCACTGCTCCTCTCTCTTCTGCTCTGCTGACTTGATCGCTGACTCGGTGGTGTATCGCCAACCACTACGGTCCGCTGCCAGCGCTTCAAAGCCTGCTGGCGCAATGCCACCCGCCTTAAGGTCCCGCTTGAGCACGTCTTTGTAGCGGAGTGTAGGCCTTCCTGTAGGTCTGGACCCGGTGGCCAGCTCACCATACAGAATGTCTTTGGGTAACCTGCCATCTTGCATGCGGGTGACATGGCCGAGCCAGCGTAGGCGTCTCTTGGTTAGTAGGGCGTACATACTGAGAGATCCTGCCCTTGTTAGGACTTCGGAGTTGGGAATGTGATCCTGCCAGGAGATCCCGAGGATTCTTCTGAGGCAGCGCAGGTGGAATGTGTTGAGCCTGCGTTCTTGTCGGGTGTACAGAGTCCAGCTCTCGCTGCCATACAGTAGTGTGCTCAGCACGCACGCCTGATACACCTGGGTCTTGGTCTTGGTGGTGAGCATAGTGTTCTCCCACACCCTCTTGGTCAGGCGGGCCATTGCTGTTAAGGCCTTGCCGATCCTCATGTTCAGCTCAGTGTCCAGGCTGAGGTTGCTGGAGATGTTTGACCCAAGATAGGTGAAGTCCTCCACCACGTCGAGGATGCAGTCGCCTATGGAGATCCTGGGAACAGAACTGACGTCTTGGCCCAGGATGTTAGTCTTTTTTATACTGATCGTGAGGCCGAACTGTGAGCAGGCATGGGCAAAGCGGTTGATGAGTATGGAAAGCCAAATGGTGCAAAATTCAAGAAACAAAATTGGCCTCACGTTCAACGAATATGTTATCAAGGTCTAGACAGATTTCAATCAAGCTCAACAAAATCAATTCACGTTCAAGCAATTTTCTCTCAAGGTCAAGACATTTAGAATCAAGCTCAACAAAATAACGTCGTCACTTTCAAGAAATTACCTTTCAAGGACAAGAAATATTTGACTCAAGTTCAAGAGTTCACTTTCGTTACATTCAACGAAAAATTTATTTCAATTTCACGCTTCGTTTCATATCAACCCCAAATTCCCTATCACGTTTCAACAACTTGACCTTTCAAGGTCAAGCCGTGAATGCTGTCAACAACCCAAATACTTTGTCAACAACCATGCCAAGCGCTGTCAACAAAGTAGTAAACAGATACTTCGTATACTGTTCATGAAGTATCTACCGATATTTATTCGGGCTTCGAAGCTTGTATTGAACACAATAAAAACAGGATAAATTTAACACAAACTTTACGCTAAATTACTTGCTATATGATTAAAGTTGCTTCGTTGAGTATCATCCTTTACCTTATTCAACTGCTTATTGTTCGCCTCATCCTCGAAGTTCTTACACGATTCTTGATTTTTCCAACAACTGAGTTGTTCGTCTCGGCATCATAGATATATAATTCGTGACCACTACTGTCACCCTTTCCAACGTAAACAATTGACATCTTTGATTCTTTCCAAAACTTTCTTCACAAAGCAGCATTCTTAGATTACGTTGTTCACGAGCGACTGAGCACGGGTGTCCCGAAAACTCAGACCCCCCACCCAAAAAATTTTTTTTCAGTGTGACCAGGCCGACGGTACTTCATGCAGAGGAGAGAGAGAGAACGCAGCCCGCGGTGATAGATTCCTTAGTTCAGATGATGAAAATAATACTCAAACATTCGTATCATTTTTTTTTTTGTTTTGCTTTATAAGTATAAACCAATTTTATCAAATGTATTAAAGAGAAGCTATTCAAGACATTCAAGCCAAGTTTAGTTCAGCGCGCGATTCGTTGCGTGACGTTTTCTATCTCTGCAGATTGTATTTAACAAGCCTGAGCTCTAGGGGACTCTCATAAAAGCTGGTAAGAAATTTTGAAAGAAACTCCTAAACTGAAAATGTACCGGAAAAACCCTGTCTTGTAGCCGTGGTTTCAAATCTTTTTTCACCCTTTAGAGGTACAAGTACTGAAACAAAATTTAAAAATAAAAGTTGATTTTCAAATATCCGCTGATTTGTTTTTTTTTTTCCCTAAAAGCTAAAGGTGCCGCAAAAGCTCCCACTACGGACCTTTGGAAGCTGAACACACTAAGCTAAGAGATACTAAAACAGCTTTTTAAACATCTAAAAGGGTCTTAAAAAGTATGACGAGCACCCCATCCTTTTGTATGTGGGAGTCTCCACCTCCGGCTCCAAGTAATCAAGAAGGCTTGAAGTAATCAGTGTTAACACACTGAAAAAAATGTCGGTTTATTTTTTGGGTCTGAGTTTTCGGGACACCCGTGCTCAGTCGCTCGTGAACAACGTAATCTAAGAATGCTGCTTTGTGAAGAAAGTTTTGGAAAGAATCAAAGATGTCAATTGTTTACGTTGGAAAGGGTGACAGTAGTGGTCACGAATTATATATCTATGATGCCGAGACGAACAACTCAGTTGTTGGAAAAATCAAGAATCGTGTAAGAACTTCGAGGATGAGGCGAACAATAAGCAGTTGAATAAGGTAAAAGATGATACTCAACGAAGCAACTTTAATCATATAGTAAGTAATTTAGCGTAAAGTTTGTGTTAAATTTATCCTGTTTTTATTGTGTTCAATACAAGCTTCGAAGCCCGAATAAATATCGGTAGATACTTCATGAACAGTATACGAAGTATCTGTTTACTACTTTGTTGACAGCGCTTGGCATGGTTGTTGACAAAGTATTTGGGTTGTTGACAGCATTCACGGCTTGACCTTGAAAGGTCAAGTTGTTGAAACGTGATAGGGAATTTGGGGTTGATATGAAACGAAGCGTGAAATTGAAATAAATTTTTCGTTGAATGTAACGAAAGTGATCTCTTGAACTTGAGTCAAATATTTCTTGTCCTTGAAAGGTAATTTCTTGAAAGTGACGACGTTATTTTGTTGAGCTTGATTCTAAATGTCTTGACCTTGAGAGAAAATTGCTTGAACGTGAATTGATTTTGTTGAGCTTGATTGAAATCTGTCTAGACCTTGATAACATATTCGTTGAACGTAAGGCCAATTTTGTTTCTTGAATTTTGTACCATTTGGCTTTCCATAGATGAGCTCCTGGAGGGCAGTCTCGGTGTGAGCTGTAATGGCGGCGTCATCAGCGAAGAGCATCTCCCGGACAAGGACTTTGCGTACCTTTGTCTTGGCACGAAGGCGTGCCAGGTTGAACAGGCTACCGTCGCTTCTGGTGTGCAGGTAAATGCCCTCTTCGGATTCGCTGAAGGCGTAGCGCAGCAGCAGGGAGAACAGGATGCCAAAAAGTGTCGGCGCGAGGTCGCACCCTTGTTTGACGCCGCTTTTGATGGGGAAGGGGTCCGAGGAGGAGCCATCGTACTGGACCGTGCCTTTCATTTCCTTGTGGAAGGAAGTGATCATCCTCAGGAGCTTGGGGGGACATCCAATTCTGTGCAGGAGGGTGAACAGACCTGACCTGCTGACCAGGTCAAACGCTTTGGTCAGGTCTATAAAAGCGATGTACAGATACAGTACCCCTGGACGACAACGCCTTCACATGCAGCAACTGTAACAGGGTCTGCCGTTCGAGGATCGGCCTCCACAGCCACAGCCGGCGCTGCAGCTCTACCAAGGACTGACATCTACGGGCGCAAACTCCATTGTCTCCCGAGACAGACGGATGCCTAAGGACAAGGGTTTACAGGGTATTACAGAGGTATGCAAAGGTCTACAGGGGATTACAAAGGTTTACAGGGATTACAAGGGTATACAAGGGTTTACAGGGGATTACAAGGGTTTACAGGGGATTGTAAGGGTTTACAGGGGATTACAAGAGTTTACAGGGGATTGCTGGGGTATACAAGGGAATATAAGGGTATACATGGGATAACGAGGGAATGCATGAGTTTACAAGGGTTTACATGAGATTGCAAGGGTATACTTAACAAATAAAGAAGCCTAAGCCGTGTATTACACTATGATAAAGCACGATGGTCATTTGGGGACACGAGGGAAATGGGATCATGTGTATTTTGTGCACCCCTCGACCGACATATCGGTCGATATGTATGTATGTATGTATGTAAATCTTTATTTAAACACGGAAAATCATCAGTTAAGCTTAAGTTAAAAACTAAAACTAATTACAACTGCTTTACATGATGAGTCGACCGACTCTCGACCGATGTATCGCTCGACATATCGGCCGAGTGTCGACCGATATGTCGGTCGACATATCGGTCGAGTGTCGGTCGATATGTCGACCGAGATATGTCGGTCGACATATCGACTGATGTATCGGTCGATATGTCGACCGACACTCGACCGATATGTTGGTCGATATGACGACCGACTTATCTCGGTCGACATATCGACCGACACTCGACCGATAGGCTACCGACATTCCGTCGATACTTCACTGCCTCTTGCCCTGGTCGCGTGACTTGGAACAAAGTGATACATATAGCTTCATGTCATTGTCTTTGAACGTTTTGGGAGCGATGCTTGCTTCAAAACGACATTTTAGAAGTTCTTTTTTTCATTTGTATATTTCCTTCAAAATAGTATTAGAATATGGATAGGATGCTTGAACGTCTTCAGGCTAGAAAAGAAGTGGCAACATTGAACAAATATAGCGACTTTATTTTCCAGTTTGTTGTTAGTAAACGCCATAATTAATAATAAAATACGCTACTGAAAAATTACTGTATTACTTGGCACAACAGTTGACACATAAAACAGTAAAATTCGACACTTAAAACAGTCTAACCTTAGCGCTATGATCGGGGTCTGGTTTGGTACGTTTCGGTCCGTAATATGGTAGGTCGGGGTCTCAAATTGTATATTGGGGTCTGATATGTGGGCCCTGATATAGTAGGCCACGTTCCTACTCTATCTAATAGACTACTTGCGTATTGGTGACTGTAGTTTGCGTCGCAGACATAATTTAACTTGTACTAAGTTAGTAACTTCTCATGAGCAGCGCATGCACATATCCCCGATCTACTCCCCGCTTCTCAGAGGATACTTTGTATAAGTCCGGCGTAGTCAATCGCACAAACCTAACCAAACATCAATTGTACCCAATCGAGCCCAATCGGCCGGAATGCTGTTCGATTGGTTCGGTAATCGCACTTAATCGAGCTGAAATTGTTCGGTGAGTTCGGTTAATCGAACTGGTGCGTTTGCCTACCGAGGTCAATAGAACTCGCTCAACGCGATTTCTTCGATTTTGTTTGGCAGAAAGACAAAGCCCATCCAGTTTCAATCGAATTTAGATTAAAATCTTTATTCTTGAAGTGATTTGAAATCGATAAATTCACGGCGGGGCCAAACCACCCCTAAAATGGGGCATGTAAACGCGCGTTTTGCAATAATTTTGTGAATTTTGAGGATTTGTTTACGAAACTAGGTAAGGAGGTGTAGGACATCGACTCAATCATTTTGAGTTTAAATGTGACAGAAAATTTCAAGTTATGACGTCATAATTAATGACGTCATACAAAACTGGTAAATTCAGTTTACTAATTTGGAAAAGTTTTCGCCCGTGTTCGAAAGGAAGTATCAAGACAAGTTGAGTGCCGCAAACCGTTTGTCCATATAACAAAAACTAGCTGAGATGTGGCTTTTCAAAGTTTGGAGTGAGTTTTCCAAGGAAATAAGTTCCCCCCTTGTGAAATATTTTTAAGTTAGAGTTGTTGCTTTGTGCCACTATTTCCGGTTATGTTGCAGATGAGGTTTCCCAGACGATAAGAACAAATCTAATACGAAAAAATTTCGATGGAAGATTTTATTGTGATTGATAAGGCCGCGTGTTTACGACGTCA
>JAHPZR010008851.1:37500-42500 GCA_019787425.1 Platygyra sinensis | reverse complement strand
AAGGAATCTCTTGGTCCCGTTCAAATTCAATGGTGAATTGAATGTTCCTGTGCCGGCTATTGAGATAAGAAAGGAATTGAACGGCGGCGTCCTTATTGTGAAATAAGGTGAAAGTGTCATTCAACGTTGGTGAAGAGTGAAGTGACATCTAATTTGCATATATGGCGACTGTAACGCGATACTTATGTTTACATTTCACTTCTGTTGTGCTTTCGAGATACGTCTGCTCGTACACTCTTTTCTTTTCTAAGGATGCTATTTTTCCGGCCCAGACTGAATATTCTTATTTTTCTGCCGATTTTAGGCTGAAAATATTCTTGTATTGTTCTTACATTACAGCTTATGGCATTTTCGTTTTATTTAGAATTTATTAGGCTATCAAGTACAAGTGTTTGGTTTCTGGATCTGGATCGCGTTCAGCACATTGTGCATGTGCTCTGGACACCACTTTTCGTAGCGAGGCCAAGATGTCACGTCAAAATATATCACGTTATATAACTAGTAATAGTTATCACTAAAGCTGCCCCCGCTTTCTTTTATTTCTGCTCATTGAAACAAAAATATTGAACGTTATTGTTCTAGTCGGATACTAAAAAAAAACAATTGTCTTGATATGAACTCTTTTTTATATAAGAATATATTTTAATGTGACATCTTGGCCTCGCTACGAAAAGTGGTGTCCAGAGCACATGCACAATGTGCTGAACGCGATCCAGATCCAGAAACCAAACACTTGTACTTGATAGCCTAATAAATTCTAAATAAAACGAAAATGCCATAAGCTATAATGTAAGAATAATACAAGAATATTTTCAGCCTAAAATCGGCAGAAAAATAAGAATATTCAGTCTGGGTCGGAAAAATAACATCCTTAGAAAAGAAAAGAGTGTACGAGCAAACGTATCTCGGAAGCACAACAGAGGTGAAATGTAAACAAAAGTATTGCGTTACAGTCGCCATATATGCAAATTAGAGTCAAGCTTTTTGTCCTCAATGAAAACGCCGCAAAACATTTACATTTGGATCCCTGCCGTAAGATTACTCAGTGAAAATAAGCCATTCAAATAAACGAGATGCCAAAGGAATATTTCAAACTTTATTCCTCCAGAGCTAACATTTGAGAGAACCTAAAACATATCTTGCAATATCAAGAGAAAAAAACTGGCAAAAAAAACAGAGGTGTCAAACTCTGCAAATTACAAGCGGATAACAGCGGAAGCCACACAGAAATATGACCTCTAACGGCTTTACTCTGACGAAATGTCTCCCTGAAAACACAGGATTAGTGCTTAGCGAAATATTCAAAGATCCTCCGATCGTACCATACAAAAGGGGCAAAACTTCCTAAGCGGTTACTACACGTGAATGGGAGTCGCGCAGGCCTGTCACCTTATTGTTATCCTTGGGTAATTCTGACGATCGGAAGGTACTATACTGATTTAGCTATTTAGTCGCAAATGAACCACACTGGCCTCGAATTTCGATCTAGTATACTTCAGGACTCTCTGAGCTGTTTTTCCCCCAAAATCCATCTTCAGGATCTCTGAAAGCGTTTTCAATTTGTTTTAGATCATAATCTCGGCCATTTCGAAGCGAGCTAATTTAATCGAGCTGAAATAGTAATGGAGGCCGGCAAATACAAACGCTTTTCAGGGACGCTTGAACTCGAGATCTAAACCAAGGACAAAGCTCGTGGCAAAGACGCCGATCCCGCAAGTCCTCGCGCCCGTGTCCCTTTGCTGGCCTCCCATGAGCGTTTGCGGGAAAAACGTCGATCCCTTGCGGGCGTGCAAGCGATCAAATCGAGATTTTTTGCGGCTATATACCGGAAATACCTACATTCTCTCTTCTTCTCTCTCTATTACGCGGGGAGTCCTAAGGTGCCTCCTCGGGTTTTTGGCCCTCTGGGGCCAAAAACCCTGCGGGGGCAAAAAAGAGTTCATCCCGGGGGGGGTACTTGACCAATGTTTGGGTACAGGGGTGCCGCCGAGGGTTTGAAATCCTGACCCTGTTTAGGACAAAAATACGCTAAAAACCCTACCCTGTGTAGGACAACAACCTCCATTTTAAGACCCTGTTTAGGACAAGTGACAAAATGTACACTCGCTGGTTTAACAGGAATTTACACTGTTTAATAAATCATTCAAATTGAAGAAATCATGCTCGATGCGTCTGAAACCAAGTTGTTGCGTCTCTACACTTGAACTAAACAAAAAGCAGTCATACATTAAGCTCTAAATTAGCGTGGGAAAATGTCGTCATTGCATCTATAGAAAAGCGATTTTATTTTTAATAGCAAATCAAAGAAGAATGATTTCTTCAATTTTTGTATGATGAATAAGAAGAACTTATTTTTGAGGTTAATGTTATTTTGATTAAAGCACTAATAGAACTTTTACAGAGAAAAATCTCCCTAAACAATATACACCAGCGGGATCCCTCATGTCTGCGTGACACAGTAACATCTTTCTTTCATCGCGTTATCCAAGACAAAGAAACTAGACCTACCATATGTCGGTTTACTCAATTGATATTGCGCAAATCAGGAAAAAAATGCGTCGCTTTTCTGCCACTCGATCACATGCTCTTTCAACTTCTCTCAGGCTTCGGGTCGCAGGCTAAAAAAAAAGAAAGAGATTGCTCGTAGTCTGGGTTAAAGTCTCTCGGCTCGTAATAACATACCCTGTTTAGGACAGGTGTAACCTGTTTAGGACAGAGGCAAGTCGAATTGTATACCCTGTTTAGGACAGCGAGGCCAAAAAACCATACCCTATCCAGCGGCACGTCCCCGTATAGCCCAAATAAGGGAGTACCCCCCTCCCCCGGGGAGTTCATATCAAGACAATTGTTTTTATTTTAGTATCTGACTAGAACAATAACGTTCAATATTATTGTTTCAATGAGCAGAAATATAAGAAAGCGGGGGCAGCTTTAGTGATAACTATTACTAGTGTTTATAACCGCAGTTTGTTTGCTATTTTTACTCAAGTTGAAATGGCCGAAGAATAAGAATGTCTGTAATTGCCCCCGCAGGGTTTTTGGCCCCAGAGGGCCAAAAACCCGAGGAGGCACCTTAGGACTCCCCGCGTAATAGAGAGAGAAGAAGAGAGAATGTAGGTATTTCCGGTATATAGCCGCAAAAAATCTCGATTTGATCGCTTGCACGCCCGCAAGGTATCGACGTTTTTCCCGCAAACGCTCATGGGAGGCCAGCAAAGGGACACGGGCGCGAGGACTTGCGGGATCGGCGTCTTTGCCACGAGCTTTGTCCTTGGTTTAGATCTCGAGTTCAAGCGTCCCTGAAAAGCGTTTGTATTTGCCGGCCTCCATTACTATTTCAGCGCGATCAAATAAGTTCGCTTCGAAATGGCCGAGATTATGATCTAAAACAATTTGAAAACGCTTTCAGAGATACTGAAGATGGATTTTGGGGGAAAAACAGCTCAGAGAGTCCTGAAGTATAGTAGATCGAAATTCGAGGCCAGTGTGGTTCATTTGCGACTAAATAGCTAAATCAGTACAGTACCTTCCGATCGTCAGAATTACCCAAGGATAACTATAAGGTGACAGGCCTGCGCGACTCCCATTCACGTGTAGTAGCCGCTTAGGAAGTTTTGCCCCTTTTGTATGGTACGATCGGAGGATCTTTGAATATTTCGCTAAGCACTAATCCTGTGTTTTCAGTGAGACATTTCGTCAGAGTAAAGCCGTTAGAGGTCACATTTCTGTGTGGCTTCCGCTGTTATCCGCTTGTAATTTGCAGAGTTTTACACCTCTGTTTTTTTTTTTGCCGGTTTTTTTTCTCTTGATATTGCAAGATATGTTTTAGGTTCTCTCAAATGTTAGCTCTGGAGGACTAAAGTTTGAAATATTCCTTTGGCATCTCGTTTATTTGGATGGCTTATTTTCACTGAGTAATCTTACGGCAGGGATCCAAATCAAAAATGCTTTGCGGCGTTTTCATTGAAGGCAAAAAGCTTGACTCTAATTTGCATATATGGCGACTGTAACGCGATACTTTTGTTTACATTTCACTTCTGTTGTGCTTTCGAGATACGTTTGCTCGTACACTCTTTTCTTTTCTAAGGATGTTATTTTTCCGGCCCAGACTGAATATTCTTATTTTTCTGTCGATTTTAGGCTGAAAATATTCTTCTGTTATTCTTACATTATAGCTTATGGCATTTTCGTTTTATTTAGAATTTATTAGGCTATCAAGTACAAGTGTTTGGTTTCTGGATCTGGATCGCGTTCAGCACATTGTGCATGTGCTCTGGACACCACTTTTCGTAGCGAGGCCAAGATGTCACGTCAAAATATATTCTTATATAAAAAAAGAGTTCATATCAAGACAATTGTTTTTTTTTAGTACCTGACTAGAACAATAACGTTCAATATTATTGTTTCAATGAGCAGAAATACAAGAAAGCGGGGGCAGCTTTAGTGATAACTATTACTAGTAATAACTAGTTGATCTTTAACTGATTTAAGTAATCGAACACGTGATTCTGGCTTAGCTTTAATTTCACTCTTAAGTTACTGAGTAGCATTGAACACGCGGTCAGCAAAGAAGCACGTTTGTAGCGACAGTTAGTTTACGGACAGTACAGCCAGTGTTTTACACACAGTTCATGCCTTTTGACCGAGCGAGGTTTTACCCTTCAGGTACGATCGTCTTATCTTGCATGATTTTCATTTTCGTTCTTTTAGTCATGTTTTGTAATACAATAGAAATCGCTTTGCTATACGCCCCAAATATGATCGGAATGTAGTCTTATAAATCGTTCGTTTGTACTTAATTTTCAGAATTGCTTCTATTAAAGGCTATTAATAGGAATACCTTGGCTCGGTCATTGTCTGCCGGGGTTCTTACCACTAGTTTTTGAATATGTTTTAAGGTTGACTAATGTTTGAGAACATATTAAAAGCTTAGCTGAAAATATGTGAATACAGTAGAAATAATCAGAAAAGTTACGATGACGCTTTTAATCAACTTGAAT
>JAHPZR010008851.1:0-32500 GCA_019787425.1 Platygyra sinensis | reverse complement strand
GGGCGCCTTTTTTAGAACGAGGAATATTCACACACCTCTTTTACTTGTTTATTTGTGATAGACTAATCGTTGGGTCGATCAGAAAAAAATCTTGAACTTGACTTGATCGATTCTCTTTATTCTTAGATCCAGTAGAAATAGAGGATATTACACAGTGGCGAGAAGGTTCGAGTGGCAAGAACAATATCTCACGAGTGAGCGCTGAGATATTGTTCTTGCCACGAGAACATAAAATACATATCTTCGAGATAACGTGTAATGTTCCTTTTTTGATATAAACATACCGATGACGGCATTTTTCATGATTTTCCGAAGATTTCCGACCACATTCCGAAAATTTCCATAGATTTTCAAAAATTGTTCTGAAGGCCAGACGAACGTTCCCGAACATTTTCCGAGGATTTACGAAAATTTCCAAGATTGGCGAAGACTTTCGAGTAATTTGATGATACACCAATGAATTTAAGTACAATTTAAGAGACAAACTTGACATCAGTGAAATCATCAATATCTTCACATATGAAGGGGATATTTAGCAATAAATTTATTATTGAATGAGGCGGAGTAGGTCATGAAGAATTCTGCAGATCAAGGAGATCTGCAGAATTCTTCATATCCTACGAAAGCCGAATTCAATAATTGCTTTATTATTCATTCAAAATATTTCCTCGTTCTTAAAGGAGTTTCGCCATTTCGCTCTTTGTTTTTCCACTCACCAAAAATAACAAAATCTCGTCCCCAGGTTTTCTCGGTCAACGGTTCAATAATTTTCAGCGGGCTGCACTTTTGACGTCATTGGTTCGATAATTTTCAGCGGGCTGCACTTTTGACGTCATTGATTCAATATGACGAAGATTCTTTCCAAATCTGGTGAACAGCAGCTGGTTATGGTGAATTACGCGTGTGGTTTTAACCAATCAGAAACAGGGAAATATTTTGAATGAATAATAATTAGCAATTATTGAATGAGGCTGAGAAGGATTTGAAGAATTCTGCAGGTCAAGGAGGGTGTAATATTTCCCCGTTCTTAAAGGAGTGTCGCCATTTCGCTCTTTGTTTTTCTGCTCACCAAAACAAACACAATCTCCTCCCCAGGTTTTCTCGGTCAGCGGTTCAATAATCTGCAGCGGGCTGCACTTTTGACGTCATCGATTCAATAATTTTCAGTGGGTGCACTTTTGACGTCATTGATTCAATATGACGAAGATTCTTTCCAAATTTGGTAAACAGCAGCTGGTTATGGTGAATTATGCGTGTGGTTTTAACCAATCAGAAATGGGGAAATATTTTGAATGAATAATAATATATCTTCACATGTGAGGATATCGAATTGTTTTAATTAATTTGTTACCACTCGGTATACCACTGACTTTAATTTAATAAATAGAGGATATTACATGACCGCGCGTGGATATGAATTTTATCTTTGAGTGTTCAACGCAATATCTTGCGAGTGAGCGCAGCGTGAGATGTTGGGGTTAACATCTCATGAGTGCCAAACAAACAAATGCTTTCGCTGTTTTAAATTTCAGGGCTTAACGAGTTGAAAAACTTAGGTCCTTGAAACCAAATAGAGAAGTTTCGAATATTAGTTCGACAGGGAGGTATGTGAAAAAGGTTGCCTACCTATAATGCTTTGTGCACAAAAACTTAAAAAGAGCACATAAAAACACAAAGAAAAATTGTAAGTCATTCAAACTCGACAAGAGCAATGCTGTTGGTGTAGGAATGACTGCGGTTAAACCATATCTTTCTATTTGCCCAGTGGAACGAGTGAGATATTTTTCTTGTCACGAGAACGTAAAATTCATATCTTCAAGCTAACATGTAATGTTGTTTTTATTATATAAACATACCAATGACGGCATTTTTCATGATTTTCCAAAGATCTCCGACCACTTTCCATAAATTTCCAAGGCAATGCAAGGCAATTTCGGGCTAAAAAGACAAAATAGCCCGAAATTGCCGCGCATTTATGCTAGATTTTATTTTAATGCAAATGAGCAAAGTTAAGAAAGTTTTACAGAGCCATCTGTAAAACGCCATTAATGGAGCGTGACGCTCTGGTATGTTGTAACATTGCGTGACTTATACAACATTCGAGGTCAAAACAATGTAGCTCAGTTTGTACATGAACATACCTTTGTATTCTTTGTACTGTTGCCCTTGGATAACCTCTAGCTAAGCATGTTGCAATAGTATGTTGTAATAATGTCTAGTTACGCTTTCTTTCGGCCGTATTTAGTGGTTAAAGCAGTGAATCCTGCCTTTATGTCCGAATTAGATATTACGTAGCGTCCGGCCTTGCTATGGTACAGGTTTTTTCATTGGTTTGAGCCACAGGCTCTGTCTAGCTATAAAAGACCATGTTCAAGGTCCAAAGTTATATTTTCTTAGGTTTGCCTAAGCTAGTGCTCACATTTTAGCGAAACTCTATTTCGATTCCCTCCCTTCCTCCCTTGAATGCCTTTGTTCTTGTTATTCTCAATAAACCGGGGTCACCTCTCTCAGCTTCGGTTCAGTTAAGTCTGCACAGCGACTTCTCCAAGCTTGTTTATGTTTGTTTACGTTCTCAGTTTTAAGCTTTTTGACCTAGTTGCCAATACTCTTGTCCGATCCAGCAGTGCTGGGGAGATAAGTGAGGCTTCATTGGTCGGCGTTTTTGTATACTTTTGGGCGTTGCTGGCTTTAGGTTCGAGCCGATTTTGCTACACTATAGCGCGTGGCCGGCCTAAACTTCAGCTTGTAGCGCTTGTTCTTATCTGTCATGGCGTGTTGCTGCTTTGCAGCTCGTAGTGCCTTTAAATTTTCACGCAATGGGAAGTTGTCTGTTGTGCCAACCACTGTGCGGTGTTCCCCCTATTTATGCCAAACGTGTCTGCGTTCTTTATTAATTATATTAGGTCTCACAGTTAAACTAAGTTAGTTAAGCGGAACTGTGACATTAACTGTGAAAAGGGCTATTTGTTACCCCTCGGTATACCACTGACTTTAATATACCGGTAATAAAGAGATTGATTTTCAATCTTTGGGCGAAACAGCTTCACACTCTGGGCAAATTGACACACAGTCCGGGCAAAACGAATGCGGGCGAACAGGACATCAACGAATGACCTGCTTCCTCCAAAGCAGGCTATTCAGCGTTTATTTGTTCGAGTCATGGCACGGGAATTCACCATAAGGGAAAAGATGGTACGGTGACTGATACATATACCTATAATGCTTTGCACACAAAATTTTTAAAAGAGCGTATAAAAACACAAAGAAAAAGTCAATCAAACTCATCAAGAGCAATGCTGTAGGTGTAGTAACGACTGCCGTTAAACCTTATCTTTCTATATGCCCAGTGGAACAGATGAGATATTATTCTTGCCACAAGAACATAAAATTCATATCTTCGAGCTAACGTGTAATGTTCTTTTTATTACCTAAACATGCTGATGACAGCAAAGATTTTCCAAAATTGTTCCGAAGGCCAGACAAACATTCCCGAACATTTTCTGAGGATTTACGAAAA
The DNA here is from genome assembly GCA_019787425.1 of Platygyra sinensis. Lineage (NCBI taxonomy): Eukaryota > Metazoa > Cnidaria > Anthozoa > Scleractinia > Merulinidae > Platygyra > Platygyra sinensis. The sequence continues at coordinate 28,983 of JAHPZR010008851.1, read as the reverse complement.
TTTTCGAAGATGACGGAAGATTTCAGAAGATTGACAAAGACTTTCGAGGAAGACCTGAAGATGTTTCAATGATACACCAATGAATTTAAGTACAATTTAAGAGACAAACTTGATATCAGTGAAATCATTGATATTTTTACATGTGAGGAGGATATCATATCTTCACATCTGAGGATATCGTATCGTTTTTATTAATTTGTTACCACTTGGTATACGACTGATAATAAAATGATATAATAAAAAGACTTGTTTTCAATCCTCAGGCGAAACGACTTCATACTCCGAGCAAATCGACTCGCAGTCCGGGCGAAACGACACCAGGCAAACAGGAAATCGGGGGAAACGACCTGCTTCCTTGTGCATTTTGAACTGGTACATTTACCTATAATGCTTTGCGCACTAAAACTTTAAAAGAGCGTATAAATGCACAACAAAAATAGGTCCACAATGCGCACTTGGGGTCTTATGCTTAATTTTATTCCTTTTGGTTGGAATGCTGTTCTCAAATATCGGTATCTTGGAGTTGAATTACTACAAGTGAAAAGGTGGACAAGTCATTACAGTTTTTAGGTTGAAAATGTATTGAAGAATACTGTTTATTATAAACGTCAGTGGTGTACCAAGTGGTAACAAATTGAGAAAAACTATACGATATCCTCACATGCGTGTGAAGATATGATTTCCTCACATGTGAAGATATTGATGCTTTCACTGATATCAAGTTTTCTCTTAAATTGTACTTAAATTCGTTGGTGTATTAAGGAATCATCTTCGGGCCTTCCTCGAAAGTCTTCCACAAAATTCCTCGGAAATCTTTGGACATCTCTGGAAATTTTCAGAAATTCTTGGAAAATGTTCAGGAATGTTCGTCTGGCCAGTGGTCAGAAATCTTCGGAAAACCATCAAAAACGCCGTCACCAGTATGTTTAAATATAACAAAAAGAACATTACACATTAGCTTGAAGATTATACGAATTTTTTGTTCTTGTTGCAAGAACAATAATTATCTCACTCGTGAGATATTGTTTTCGCCACTTGAACATAAAATTCATATCTTCTCGCCACCATGTAATATCCTCTATTTAGTTACTTTATCTTTATCTCTAATACTTATTGAAGGCCTTCGTGCAAGAAGGGCATATATGGGCAATTCCATGTTACAGACATTATGTTCTGACAGGGTTGTATATAAGAGCCGGCAGCCGGCGAAGTTTGCCGGCTTCTCTGCCAGGTTTCGCCGGCTACTTTCATTGCTTCGCGAATCAAGATTTGTCAAGGAAATGATGTTTAGTAGGGCTAAATTACTAAGTTTGGCTCAATGAAAATAAAAAAAAAATTGCAGTGCCTATCTTTTCTGAAACATATAAGGGACTTCTGACCCCAGGGCAGTTTAAAAACGTTATGCATGAGACTGTCTTGAACAAATCTTGCCGCGGTGGCAGGAAAGTTCGAACAATTTGTTGTCCGCCATATTGGATTTCAATACATGAATGCATAATTAGTGCGAGCAGGAAACTGGGAAATAGTAGTCTTCGTGCGTGACAATCAGCATGAAATTGCAAAAATGACTGACCAGCGAGGTCAAACTTTTTTGTCAAGGAAAATGAAAACCAAAAGAGACAACTACAAGTGAAGGTATGTACCCGCCTTTGAAAAAATGTCCAAGAAAATAAATATTAATTCGCCAACACATCAACCAAAACATTCAAGGGCACAATTATTAGATCTTCACAGTAGCTTCAATACAAATCATAGCTATAGTTTTAATCTTTTCTTAAGCTTCAGCATCATTGTTTTGAAAGAAAACATCAAAAGTTTGTAATTTACTACTCCTTCTGAGAACAAACAAGCTTTATTGACTTCTGTCATATCACCATGAATGGGAAAGTTTTGTTTGTCGCTTATTGCAAATGTTGTCAACAGTGGCCACAATCAAGGTGTATGTTCTTTATCAGCAGTGGCCTTACAATTTTCGACATATAGCCCGCATGGCATGTGCAAAACTGGAGTTGAAACTCAAACAGCTCAATTTTACTTGACTTGCAAGGTTACCGGTGTAGATTAATCTGATCCATAATTTGAACTTCCTTTGGACATACGCTTATTCTATTATTCTTTCTTTCATTTAAAATATCAGATTCTAGCTCAAGCAGTGCGCCTGTGTCAGCTGGTACTTAATTCATTCCTCTAATGTCTGAGTTTCATGGCCCAAAATGCCAGAAAATGCATTTTCCAGCTTTTCAGTTTTCAAAAATTTTAGAGGGGGAGCATGCCCCCACTGGCCCCCCTAGGAATGATGGGCTAAAGCCCATCGTATGGGTCCTCCGGACCCACAACTGTCTACTTTTCACAAAACTCTGGCTACTGAAAAACTTATAATATATACAACCCTGGTTCAGAGGGCAAATTTTTGGAAATAAAAAACTTTTTCTTACATTTTTCTCATATGACGTTTTTGTTTGACATTTGTACAAGTATTCAGCACATAATACTTAACTATCAGCAGAAACGAAACTCTGATTTCGTTCCCAAAAGCTGTCAATATTTTTGTTTTAAGGTGCCTATAACCCCCAAAATTGTTTTTCACTTAGTGAAATCTTTGTATTGAATTAGGAAAAATATCGCAAAAATTGTTGCATTTGGTTGAAATCCGAATTTTTTATGATTTTTTTTTAATTGAGCGTCCTTTGCAGCACAACCAAGCAAATGGGAGAATGGGCCTAGTGACGTCATTTTACGGGTTTGGTGTTTGCAGCGTCAAGTATTTTGTCTAAGGAACGTCGATTCTAGATCAAAAAACTTGTTAAATCGTATCTCTTGATAATGGTGTCCAGCGACGCTAGCTTTGACCCAAGCTCGGATTCCGAGACCGCAGGAATGGAGGTAGATTATGACTTAGAAGTCGAGGTCATGTCAAACGCGAGGGAACAAAAAGACATCTCAGATGACGATGAACTGGAAGATGTCTACGCTATTGAGCCTTTAGCAGACGAGAACTGGCTAGCTCAATATGAGGCAGAAAGAAAAAAAAGAACAAGAACTCGAAGAGAAACTATGCCCTGGATGTGCCCTTTTCCTTGTTTGGCATGTTGTTGCATCCGAAAACAATGCATTTATCTGGGATTTCCTCTCTTTCTATGGAAGGAAAGATTGTCCCAAACTAGAAAGCGATCGATGGCCTGGAATGACGTCACAAACTGCGCTATACCCAGACTACTTTAAGTGATTCTGCTGCTTGGTCGTGCTGTGAAAAAGCGCGCTATTTTTGAATTTTAAAACTTCATAAAAAATTAGGGTTTCAACCGAATGCAAAAATTTTTGTGGCATTTTTCCTAATTCCATACAGGGATTGCACTAAGTGAAAAACATTTTTGGGGGTTATAGGCACTTTAAACTCTGTTACGGACATTACAAAAAAAAAGTCAGCACACACAGTGACGTGGTTGTTGGATCAATGATATCAACTATTGTAGGACCTGGATTTTCCTCCACATCATTTGCTTGCCTTATACACTTATATGCAGAAATGCTGGCTAATGAGATTCAATGTGCTTTACAAATGAGCATCTAGTGTCATTTTCATATTACTTCAAATTTGACAGAATTATGTATATTTTGGTGACTTTTTAGTAAAGAGGTCATGTAAGAATAATAATAATAATAATAATAATAATGATAATGATAATGATAATAGTAAAAATAATAATAATAATTGATATTTAAACAGGGTGAAAAAAATTGAAAATGATGACTTGGAGTCATCGGAACGTTGTGTTAAACTTTTTTCGCTCATTTTTATCCTTAGATGTTTAACTAAATGTAATCTTATTCGAATAATGATAATGATAGTGATAATAATAATCATTAATATTTAAACAGGGTGACCCCTTCAATGGGGGCCTGTATAACATAAAATAAATAAATATTATTTTATTAAAAACTGGATCATTGGATAATGCAATTCAAGAGTTTTCATTGGCTTAGCCATCATGGTATATGAGCCATTATACCATGATCTACAAAAATGGCGAGCGTATGCGTGTTTTTTTGGGCCTTTTTGTTTTTATTATAGTCTAGTTTTCTATATTTTGGGGGCGTTTTTAATAAAACAATTATTCCACTTGCGCTTGTTGGATATGAGATGATTATAGCCAACTCGGCGCTATGCGCCTCATTGGCTGTCTATCATCTCATATCCAATGCGTGCTCATGGAATAATTGTTAAGTATAAATTATATATATCTATAAAACCAACCACTTTAACAAGATACAGCTAAAAATGTTATTTAGCGGCAATTCCACCGTCGCAGACGTTACATTCAGACACAATTTTGAAACTTTAATCCAGCACAAATAAATGTTGAAAAAGAGCTGTCCAGTTTTCCATTCATGAACATGTTTATGCCTACTAACATATTAACTGGGCTATAAAATTTTCCCACTTCACTGATTTCTGTTGAAGAAATGGGCACCGTTGCAGACGTTACATAAAGAACAACCACAATATTGAGTGCACTAGCATTTATTCAAAATTCCTGTGAAGTGTCCGGGTTTTTATATTTGAACTGCTCCAAATATCTACAGTTATGTGACTGTGAACCAAAAAGCTTGGTTTCATTTTAAATGATATATTTCTCGATTTTACAAGGGGTTAGCCTGCGCGGCAGGCGTCCAAAGGGGAGGGAAAGGGGAAAGACGAGCGCGTGAAGCGTGAGAAGATCGGATATGGGACGATCGCTGTAGGGGATGCCTGCAAGGACTCTTTTCTTTTCTTCATTCCACCCTCTAATTAACTCTGCAAAACCCACTCAACTGTGAAATGTCAGGCTGTCAAAATTATCCAATCACAATCACACCACTTCTTTTGTGACAAAATCTGTAGGCACCAATGGGTTCTCGTAATTCTTTTTTTTGTTGTTTTGCATGAAAAATCGAATTCTAAAGTTTGAAGACCTTAGCTTCGGATGTTGGGAAAAGCGAGGAGAGGCCGGGCCTAAAAGAAAGCAATTGTAACAATGTTTGTAGAGTTTGCCACCTAAATCTAAAAGAAACATATGGCAAATGTGTGGCTGAAGCTTGTGAAAATATATTCAAACCGTCGGCAACAAAATAAATATTCAGAGTTGTCTTAAGTGAATCTCTGAAGAGCTTTGGGATAATAGTGCTTGCTTCTTACATGTACATCGATTCGCAGTTCTCCTGTAGTGCCTGTTCATGTTTCAACTGTATGCGACTCACAAGCCACTAAATGTCTCAGTACTACTCAGTAGTGTTCTTCTTCAGTGACTGTAGAAATCGCTTATCAGTGGCACTTTCCGCAGAAGCACAGGCAACGTCAAATTTGCCCCCTTCGACGTCTTCCAAACAAACTAGCTTCTGAGCAAAATATCAGGCATTATCTTTTTTTCAGCTCGTGAGCAGGTGGAATTCAACAAATCCTGCAATCTGATTGGTTCCTGGACCGGGCAGAATTCTCTCATATGGACCGCTGCAGCGGGCGGAATCCATCGAGTTGATCTATTTTCATGAATGAATTAGCGGTTATTGTCAATCTTTCACCCTTTTTTCACTTCCAAAGACGATTAATTAACGCAAGTTTACCTCTATTCACCTTTAGATGACAAGGAAAGTTACTGTAAGTAAATTCAATTGAAGTTTTTGAACTTGTGAGAGTTTGTTTGGCTGTTTGTTGCTCGGCGCTGTAATGGCGAGTAATCCTGTGTGTCTCTCTCTACAATTTTAAGTAAAAACTGAGTCAATTTCAGTCGAGTTTCCCTCTCTAATCGCTGCTGTACTTCAGAGAATTGCTGTGGAGTACACTAAAGGAATGTTCTCGTTATCTGCTACTCAATTTACGGTAGAAAAGTCCAATTCAGTCGAGTGATTCACAATGATCGACAAAAACTGTTTTTGTAGTACAACTTCAAAGGTCTTCAAACTTAAACAAAAATTCACACCTGAAAAACAATTTTGGAGACCTTAACTAGGGAACTAAATGCACTAACATATAGTTCGAAATAATTCTGTTCTTTAATACATCTTTCTTCGTATAGTATCTGATTTACTCGTTCTTTCGCTTGTTACATTTTTTGCGAATGGTTTGTAGACGGCACGTAAGCCAATTCAATAACAAATGCACTTGTAAGCCAGTTTACGGCAAGAAAAAAAAAAGATAAAAATGTTATTGGCCGGCTTAGGGTCGGTCCGTATAGGGAAAAACTATGACCTCGGGCTTGAAAATGCTGCCCTCGGCCTGCGGCCTCGGGCAGCATTTTCAAGACCTCGGTCACAGTTTTTCCCTATACGGACCTCCCAGTCGGCCAATAACATATATGTCAAATTCATGGCCTCGACTTCCATAATCATCTGGTCGCTAATAATTCTGAAAGAGGCATTATTACTAACATCTGCTAACATATGATGAATTAATTCGAAACGATTTCTTGATTTTTCCACCTTGTTGAAAATAAATATGTGAGAAGACCTTAATGGTTCGAGTGACAGGTTGCTAACCAATCAGAAGGTTGGATTAAGTAAATCATTTAATCTGACCAATCAGGATTTTTACGTTCGTCTGGTGGATGAAAAAAACTAAGAAAATAATAGCGTGCTTGCAGGCCGTCCCTTCTCCCTCCCGCGCTCATTTTGACTTTCCTCCCTCCCTTTCTACGGCCTGCCACGCAGGCTAACAAGGGGTCTTGAACTTTAATGTCGCGGACGTTATGCTGTGTGAATCATTGCCAAGTAGAGGAGATAAATCAGCTTTTTTTCTGTTGTTTTTGGTCATACAGCTGTACGAGGCAAGATAGGCTAATATTTAATCTTGTTATGAATGAAACTGGTTGGTACTTCATGTTAAAGCCATGAAATATCACAAAACAACTTCCAGTTGGGAGACACAGCACGCTTTTTACATAGAGATCACAGAAAAAAATTCAAAGAAAGTGCAGAAAGATATGTTGTATATCAAAAAAAAGATAGAGTTCGGAAGAGGGAAAGTAGAAAGAAAGCTCTTAGTCCAAGAACAGTTACAGTAGAGATGGAAATTCAGAGAAAGAGTAAACTGGTTGACACTATCTCATGTAAAAGCAATGAAATATCACAAAATGGTTTGGGGGACACAACATGCCTTTTACGCCGGCCATTTCAAATTCCAGTGCAGCCAGCTGTGGAAAACTCTTCAAAGTACCGGGGTAATTAGGAAACATAAAAGGGTTTAAATACCCTGTTATGTTTCCTAATTACTTTGAAGAGCTGCGAGAAATGACTGTAAATGTTCAGAAGAACTGTAGAACCTCTTCCATTGTTGAAATGTCAAATAGCAACTCACTTGAAAGCAGCTATCTTTGTCAATATGTGTTCTAAGTGAAACTAGATTACATCTAGAAGGACATATGGTCTTGTAGTGTAATGTATTGGCTTTTAAGATCGAGCTATAATTTCAAACTGATGTTGCTTAAGTTCGAGGAGTGCAACGTCCACGATGTAATTAATGTCCAGAACAATGTTTTGCTGCCATAATGCATTATTTGGAAACTGTTAAAGTTTACTGGAGATTTCTTTTTACCAAAGTGTTTCTCTTGGTTATCTAGCTGTGTGGCAAAAATGTTTTTAAAATCTTTCATGTAGTTATTTTAAGAAAAGAAAAAAGATTGTTAAAGCATTGCAGACGTTACATAACGTCTGCGACGAAACTTATTTTTGCTATATCTATTTGTTAAAAAAGTTCAGAGTGAAGTTTATATCACATAATTTTGTATTAACTCCACTGAGGTACTTTTTCTGATACAAGTGTTTAAATTCCCTTACATTTTCCAAGCTTGATATATACTTATATACCTGCCAACTCTCACGCCTTAGGCGTGAGTCTCGCGCCTGTGGGTTGAAAACTCACGAGTCTCACGCCTGATTAAAAAATGTGAGTTGTTGCCGTCTTGCTTGACACAATTTCCAAAAATATGTTAACTCAGACGCATGTAAGGAACGAAAACCATGTGTAAAATGAATAAAGGACAATACCTTACCTCGCGATCTCCGATTTTTGAAGTGAAAAGCAGTGGGAGCGAACTATAGCGCTGATGTTATCAACTAACATCGGTCCTTGTGGCTAAGCGTTTTCTCGATAACTTCAACTTCGGTAGACTTCGGACGTCTTCGGAAGACTTCGGACTTCTTCAGGAATCTTCGGAAATGATCGTGTCGTCTTCAAAAATCTCAGCACTCCCAGGATAAAAATCTCACGCCTACATCTCAGGTATAATACTTATAGCCTGCTGTTTGCTGTTAAAATGCTTACTTTGGGGACCCCCCTGAATACATGGTTGTCTCCAGAGAGCTGGAATTTATTTTTCTGTGAACTTCAACTTGTCAACAATGTAGACCAGGGTATAATTACATGAGCAACCTCTTTTTAAAAATCTGGATTTTGTCACGTCCTCTCATGGGGAATTGCCCTTACAAGATTTTATAGAGTAAAGAATAGCAAGGATTCTTTGTGATGCTTATATGCTCATAAAGAGCATGAATCTCATTGACCTGCAATGCTGGCCTTATAAGCAATGGGATGTAAACATTGTAGCACATTATTTCTGTAAGCAAACACATCACCTCATTCCACAAATAGTAATGTCCAACAATATCTTTAATGTTGGCAAGTAACACACATTTGCTATGAAAAAGCATTCTTGGCTTTTTCAAAACTTTTTTTGACAGCCGATCCTTGACCAGTGTTGTTCAATTGTTGTTCCCATGCTAGCACAAGAGGCCCAGACATTGTTTGTGATTTACAAACGTGACAATATTGTGTTACGTTTTGAGCCATTTAAGAGAATGTATGAAAATGGTTCAAAAATCGCTCTAAATTCAACTTGTAGTAAAGGATTTAAATAGAAGAAGCTTACCTTAGACTGTGCTTGTGTTACTTTGAAGTCTTCGTGGCAGCTGGGTTGTTCTAAAGTGGTTCTGAAGCCATTTTGACTATTTAAACTTTTCCAGGTTTGCTTTCCATTAGAGAGAAACGAAAGGCTGGCTACCTAATCAGCCTACTGTTCGCACTCGAAGTTCCATAAATTCCACTAAAATGCTCGGAGTTTGCCAAAATTGCCTCACGGCAGCCGTCAATAATTCTTCTTTCTCGTTGTTTTACCTTGGATCCAAGGTTTATCTTATCAGCCCGAAAATCGCTCCTTTTCGAACACTGGCTGCCCATTTCTGCTGGAGTGGTAAAAGTGTTGACAAGCCTGCACGACTCCTGCAGTTTGCAGATGAATAACTTATAAAGCCTTCATGGCTTGCCTTTGACTAGGATATGAGATAATGGGGGACTCCTTAAAGATATTTCTCAGTTGTGGTTGATTGTCTATAAGGTGCCATTTCCTCATGAGTGTGTCCTTTGGGTTAGGCAACGCTGGATGGCATTGTGTTACAAAAGGCAGTATTTTGTTACATGCAGTTTTGTTTTTCTGTGCTAGCGGCATTTCTCTGTCAGAGAATTTAATCTCTGAAAGGTGTTGTTCTTCAATTCTAGCTGAGTAACCTCTATTCTGCAGGCTTGTTTTGAAATTGCTCATGTTTTCCTCAAAGCTAATTCTAGAGGAATTTGTTCTTAGAAGCCTTAACGCTTCTCCTTTGATAAAGCCTTTCGTGATGCCTGGTGGGTGACACAAATAGAAATTCGTGTATTGAAAGGTCTTTGTTCCTTCAAGTATGAGTGTTGTATCATCTGCATACTGACTCAATTTAATTTCTCTTCTGTTCATGAAGATGCCCTTAATGCTTTGGTTTTCTCGAATTGCCTTGGCTGGCACTTTAACTGACAAAACAAACAGGTAAGGTGAGAGAGGACAACCTTGCCTTACACCTCTTTGAATTTCAAAGAAATCGCTCACCCAACCGTTATTCAAAACACAGCTTTCTGGGCGGCAATAAAATAGATTAAGCCACTTTAAGATGCTATTGCCAAAACCAAAATGTTGAAAGGTTTTTCTGATAAAAGGCCATTCTATTATGTCAAAAGCTATTTCAAAATCCAAAAACAAGAGTAATCCTGGAATATTGTTCTCTTTGGCGTAGCTGATGACACTATCGATGAGGCGAATGTTTTCTCCAATAAATCTACCTTTTATGAAACCAGTCTGGTTGTAACTGATGAGATCAGGTAGAGAAAGTTTCAAGTGATTAGCAATTGACTTTGCTGCTATCTTGTAGTCACAGTTTAGGAGGGAAAGAGGTCTCCAGTTTTTTATAAGGAATAGTTCTGCATCTTTCTTAGGGATGAGTTTGATAATTCCAATTTTCTGAGTCACTGAGAGTTGTCCAGTTTCATAAGCGTAATTTAGTGCTCCTATAAGGATGGCAGATATATCATTCCAAAATACTTTGTAAAATTCAGCTGGCAAGCCGTCAGTCTCAGGTGTCTTTTCTGTTCCCTTATTTTTGAGTGCCTCTAGGCATTCTTTTTCTGAATCAGTAATTCAGTTAAGATTTTTTCATCCGAGGTGGCAAACTCCCGATCATTTAGTTTAATTTGACTACATGTAATTGCTCCTTGCTTATAGTGTCGTTTTTCCAAATTTAGAAAATATTTGGTGTTTTTCTCACCTTCATTATACCATCTTGTCTTGGATCTCAAAATTGCCCCTTTAAGTTTGAAATTCAATAATCTTCTCAAGCTCAAGTCTACTTTAAAAGCAGTTATGTTTAGTAGTGTAAGTAGTGGATTAAAACATTGTATTGTATTGTAGTGTGTGGCATTGTAAGTAGATTGAGTATTGAATGTCGTCCTGTTAGTAGATTAAGTATGATGTAAGTTACTATATGATTTGCAAATAAGAAAATTAAAAAAAAAAAGAATAGACTCCTTATTGAATCTAACGCCTTTGTACACTTTCGTGTCCAAGAATGTAGTTTCTGTTTCTGAGATTTCAGCTGTGAATTTGATCATAGGGTGAAAACTGTTTGCCTTTAGAAGAAGATCTCCTATTCTGTCTCTGCTTGTGTTCCACATACATCAGATATGACGTCATCGATGAATCTTTTCCAAACGATTGGTTTTGTGTCGCTCTGTCTGAGTATTTCTTTTTCTATTTTGGCCATAAAAATGTTAGCGAAAGCTACGGCCATTTTCGTACCCATGGCTGTTCCACGAGTTTGGAGGTAATCTTTTCCACTGAATTGGAACGAGTTCTCTTGTAGAATCAGACTGAGCATTTCTCCTAAATACCTGGTAGGAATGGGAGGTTTTCTCTCACAAAATTCTTCGTATGCTTCGCATACAGTGGTAATACCATCCTCCAGTGGTATGTTTGTGTGGAGGCTGGTGACATCCATTGAGACAAGGATGGTGTCTTAAGACAGTTAAGTCTTTTCGATGAAGTTAAGAAAGTCTGTTTTATCTTTAAGATACGAGGCTTGCTTTTGTGCTAGTGGCTGAATGAGGTGGTCAACAAAAGCTGAGATCCTTTCTGTAGGGCCATCACACCCTGATATGATAGGTCTACCAATTCAACAGGTGTCAGTTTGTGAATCTTTGTAAGTGTGTAAAACACTGGTATTTGCGGAGGGTCTGGCGTCAAGGAGAGCCATTTAGCTGTGTGTACAAAGTGTACAAAGGTGTCAGATTCAATAAGGAGTCTATTCTTCACGTGCGAACGCATTTTAAAACTACAGAGACCTTTCAATATATGAATTTCTATTCGTGTCACCCACCAGGCGTCATGAAAGGCTTTATCAAAGGAGAAGCGTTAAGGCTTCTAAGAACAAATTTCTCTCGAATTAGCTTTGAGGAAAACATGAGCAATTTCAAAACATGCCTGCAGAATAGAGGTTACCCAGCTAGAATTGTAGAAAAACACCTTTCAGAGATTAAATTCTCTGACAGAGAAATGTCGCTAGCACAGAAAAACAAAACTGCATGTAAGAAAATACTGCCTTTTGTAACACAATACCATCCCGCGTTGCCTAAACCAAAGGACACACTCATGGGGAAATGGCACCTTATAGACAATCAACCACAACTGAGAAATATCTTTAAGGAGCCCCCCATTATCTCATATCCTAGTCAAAGCCAAGCTATGAAGGCTATTCCTCTCGCAGCCCACACTTTGCCTAATCTCTGGAATGTCCTCCAAGCCTTCTGCAGTCAGTTCAAAATATCTTTACTGCCTCCACCCTCCTTATCTACTGTAGCTCCCAGGTATGAGAACTCCTCGACAACTTCCGCCTCCCTGCCATTCACCTCGATGCTCTCCCTGTTGCTAGCATGCTCAGTCCTCAGAGTCTTGCAATTTCTCACATTGAGTTTAAGGCGTGCTCTGGTTGCTTCTTCTGTCAGTCTCCCAGTCTTCTTGTACAAGTCATTAAACTTGGATGATAGCAGGGCAATGTCGTCTGTGAAATCCAGGTCCTCCAACACTGTTGTGAACTTCCACCATATCCCTCTTCTCTTGTCTGCTGTTACCTTCCTCATGATCCAATCCAGGGCAAGTAGGAACAGGAATCCTGACATCACACATCCCTGCTTTACTGAGACTTGACCTTGAACCAGTCTGATTTCTTGCTTCATCAATAACTGCACACTCAAAGCCCTCATATATGTCTGCTATCACTCTCACCTTCTTACAAGGTATTAGGGTTAGGGTTAGGGTTAGGGTTAGGTTAATAGCTTCTCATGGTGTTCCATAAGCTTTCTCTGTTAACCTAATCGAAGGCTTTCTCAAAGTTCACAAAGTGTATGTACAAACCTGCCCTCCACTCATTTGCCTGCTCTAAGATGTTTCTTAAAATAAAGATCTGCTCTGTTGTGCTTCTCTTTGGCCTAAACCCGGCCTGTTCCTTTCGATGCTTCTTGTCTATACCTATCTTGATCGGCTCTAGCATCATCCTGCAAAATATCTTGCTAATGACAGGTAGTAAAGTCACTCCTCTCCAGTTATATTACAGTCACGCAAATCTCCTGTCTTGAATAACTTGACAATAAGCCCCATCTTCCACACTTGCGGTCACTTCTCAGACTCTCAAAGCCTATTATAACATCTAGCCAACCTACTTGCAGTGTCTTCCATGTCAGCTCTCAGTAAATCTGGGCCTACTTCATCTACTACCGCTGCTCTCCCTCGCTTTGTCATCTTCAAAGCATTCTTAACTTCTTGTATTTGCCATCTTCCCAAATCTATTTCCTCAATCTCTTCCAGTTCTTCTCCTCCGTCTTCCTCCACTGGATTCATTGGGACATCCCTGTTTAGTATTTCACTAAAGTGTTCCACCCATCTCTGCAGCCGTTCTTGTACTTCTGTCTTGATCACCCCATGCTTGTCTTTCACGCCTACCTCTTTTCTCCTCCGTCCCTGCTAGTTGCTTAGTTATGTTTTATAGCTCCTTGTTTCTACCATTCTCAGCAGCCTTTTTAGTGCAGAGTGCACTATTGGGATGTTTGGGGGTTGATGCCGCTAAAGCACTATGGAAATAAGGCACTATGGCAATAAGGTGTAAACTTAAATGTTTGTTTAATTAATTAATTTCCATTAATTAATTAGCCTTGTTTTGAGGGGGTGGGGTAGCTACCTTTGCTTGCTACGTAAAACGTACCATTCTTACATTGCTTTGGCGTAACATCACAACACTATATATGGTTTCAATATTCTCTTGTTATCCTTGTGGTACTATTCCGCTCTTAAGAAGAATCGCAATTTGCTCGAAGCGCATTCGCAGATTGATTAGCATTAGTGTCAACTATATGTTAGGTAAACGATACATTTCATACCCAATTACACTCGAACGTTAAGTGGTTTTCCTTGCATTGTGGTAGAACACAACATGTTAGACGCATGCGCTCTAGCACTGTCAGCATGATACAATCCGTTCTCGAGTTCAGCATTCATGCGCACGATACCACACTCTCGTATCCTCCCTCGCACTTTGTTTCACTTCATTGTTTTTCGCATTGTATTCTTGCCTTCTCTGTTTTAAGCGTTTTGATCTTGCGCTTTCCAACTTAAGTTTTGCCTTTTTCCTCTCCTTAATTTTTTCCCACGTTTTGTCCCCTATCCATGGCTTGCTCTGCTTTTTGGACCACCCAATAACTTTCTTTGCAGCATCCCTATATGTTTCCAAAACCGTATCGTGTTCTTCCTCTGGATCTTCTATATCTCCGAAGGCTTCAAACTTGTTTTTCACCTCAATGTTGTATTTCCTCCTGATCTCTTCACGTTGCATCTTGCGCACATCAAACTCTACCCCTCCCTTAACTTCCTTATCCCCTCAGCCCAAGCCAACTTCAGCCTTATTCTTGGTTTCAATAGGTAGTGGTCACTGTATACGTCTGCTCCTCTCATCACTCTAGTGTCCAGGATAGATGTTTTCATGCGCCCATTCACCATAACATGATCGATCTGATTTACTGTCTTCCCATCAGGTGACCTCCGGGTCAGCTTGTGGATTTCTTTGTGTGGGAATAATGTTCCAGTGATGACTAATCCGTTTGCACTACAAAAGTCACGTAGCCTCTCCCCGTTGTCATTCATGACTCCAGCACCAAACTTCCCCATTTCCTCCTCCCTGTTGGCGTTATTACTCCCTGTCTTAGCATTTAGGTCTCCCATCAGTACTATCTTGTCGTGTTTGTTGGAGCTTGAGATAGTGTCCTGTAACTGGTTGTAAAATTCATCTTTTTCGGCATCATTCGTTGAAGCATCCGTTTGTATCACTGTCAGCTTTTTGTATTTCGAGTAGAATCACACCTTAATGATCCTTTTGCTTGTTTTGGTGTCCATTCCATCAAGGCTCTCTTAGCCCACGCACTTATCATGATGGCTATCCCGCCTTGTTGCACCTCTTCATCTCTTACGTACACCACCTTCACTCCACTCTGCAGTGTTGTTGATCCCATCCCTTTCCATCTGGTTTCGCCCTAGTACTTCAATTCCATATTCCACCATCTCCTTGGCCACTTGGGCTGTCCGTGTTACCTCTGCCACAGTCCTCACGTTCCAGCAACCGATGGTCGTCTGTTGCTTGGGGGCTTCTATGGGGCCCATCGGCCTTTGGGCTTCCTGCTGGTTTTGGCCCAAGAACGTCATTGCAGCCCCAGCAGCAATACCCCCAGATTGTGTTGTATCATTGAAAATGCTTCCGGTTTCTGTAACATTAAGCTTTTTATGGAGCAGGGTTGTTATCCCTGTGTACAACCCCCAACCTGGAGGACCAGGAGGTCACTCTTTGTCAGGTTTCTACCCTTTGACCTGTTCGGCATGGGTGACCGTACCAGGAGTACAAGACTCCCGCCAACATAGCTCTAGGGGTCACTGAGACTCGCAAACTTGCCCCACCACAATAAGGTGGTGACCTCATTCGGAGCAGACATTATGCTTTTATTTCCCCACTAAAATGCTCCACCTTAATGCTCCAGTTTTTCCACTAAAATGCTCAGTTTCCCCCAAAAATGTCACTAAAATGCTCGGTTAATGCTCATACATAGGGTTTTTAAATTTTCATAATTTTAACGTCTCAACACAAGTAACAGTTCAAAGTGTTTAACAAAAACGTATGCTTAATATAAAAAGTTAACAACAACGTATGTAAAAGTTTAATACACCAAAAGATAATTTTCTGAATGATCTGTTGCTCTGTTAATCCCTTGTCCCCTTTCGATGTCACTGCATGGGTGAACAGGTTAAGTTAAGTCTATTAATTTTCTGGGAAAATGCCACTAAAATGCTTGAATAATGCTCAATGCTTTTGCCTCACTAAAATTCTTGAAAAAATGCTAGCATAATGTACAAAAGCCTAGCTAGCAAGCGGTGAGTTTCCCGCCATTTCTGGTGTAATTTCCCTAGGGACCCTGATACGGTTCAATTTGCATAGAGCAAATTGACCTGTGCCTCCCCACGGTCGAGGGTGACTTTGTTGTGATGGAGCGGTCGCTAAACCAACAATTTTGAAATCAAGATAACTCGTAACGGATCGAGACAAAGCAGAAATGGCAGCCAGCATTTGAAAAGGAGCATTTTTCGGGTGGATAAGATAAACCTTGGAATCTGAATTTTGGCGAGCTCCGAGCATTTTAGTCGAATTATTTTATGGAACTTCGAGTGCGAACCATTGGCCGACCAGGTTGCCAGCCTTTCGTTTCTCTTTAATGGAAAGCAAACCTGGAAAAGTTTAAATCGTCAAAATGGCTTCAGAACCACTTTAGAACGACTCAGCTGCCACAAAGACTTCAAAATAACACAAGCACAGTCTAAGGTAAGCTTCTTTTATTTAAATCCTTTACTACAAGTTGAATTTAGAGTGATTTTCGAACCATTTTCATACATTCTCTTAAATGGCTCAAAACGCAACGCAATACTGTCACGTATGTAAATCATAAAACAATGTCTGGGCCACCTGTGATGCTAGCAGCTAAAACAGACAATAGTAGTGCAACACTCTTATTCAAGGCGAGTATTTTTAGAGAATACAATGACTCTTTCTGTTTGAGGTGTAACCCACACTGATAGTTCAAGCTGATAAATACTGGCTTGTGAGAGCTTGGGAGATACAGGACTCATGAGATACTCGTGAGATACTTGCAACCCGCGCCGGATTTGAAGCCAATGAATGGGGGCTTGTGAAAGCGTCTAAGCTTCAGTTCAATCACAGGCTCCCCAAGCTCTAAATACGTGGTGTATGTGACAGCTTGTGTATATAGAGATCGTATGGGAAAATCACCGATCGTAAAAAAATTGTGTAAATAACTATCTCATTTGAAATAAAGTTTTCCTTCCTCAAATGTGTCGCGAACTTGTGTCTTGTGCTGATTTTACAGCCATTCTGACTCCGTTTAGTGAAGTTATTTGAAACAGTTACTCCTCCTTCTAAAAGAATGGAAAGGCAGACCGCTCCATACATGGCTGGCCAGACGTCACTCCACAAATCGCTTTTTCCTCAACAGGAAAAGTCCCGAATTGCAATAGAAATAACATTTCCATAAAGCCCAATAAATTTTGCTCCAAATGTGTGTGTTTCAGCATTCGAAAGACTCGTGAAGAACGAAAAATTCGCCTTAAAATTCACCTCTTTGCTTTCCTGAGACCCTTGTGACCAGATATGCATTGATGGCCGCCCGCAACGTGGTTTCATGCTCAACTCTGATTGGTCCATTTGAATTTGAACGCGCACGGACAACACTACCCTCCACCAGAGGGAAACTTCATTTTGTCGCGAATCCCCCACTAGGGCTCCCAAGGGCTATTTCCTGACACCTGTATAGTTAGCAATAGCCAATCACAGCTATGTTTAACTAAACCTGTTCAGACCGGAAATCTGTCTGGAAACCTGCTCAAACTAAATATGCAAGGCAGTGATCATTTCCATAAGGAAATCCAAAATCTTTGCCGTCGTGGACTAGGTTCTCAAAAATATGCAAAACTTGGTCATTTCACGTGGTTGTTTGGCAGAGAACGGCAACAAAATGTACAAAGATTTATAACGCACGTGCATGTGCACAGCTATTGTTCTGCTCATTAAAGCTTTTGTTTGGCGACGTTGCTGTTGCTCTGTTGCCGTCGTGTTTTCCTTAAGTTCTCTACTTTCATTTTTTACGAAGGAAGACGTATTTAAACATATCCGAAGTGAACCGTAAAATTTTTAAATGTACACATAGCTGTGATTGGCTATTGCTAAATATACAGGTGCCAGAAAATAGCCCTTGGGAGCCCTAGTGGGGGATTCACGACAAAATGTACGTTTCCCTCCGGTGGAGGGAAGTGTTGTCTGCGCGTACTCCCAATTACTACTACCCAGCTTCTACCTGCCAGACTGCTTATACTCTTGGAGATCTGTCATGTGTCTTCTTGTCCTCAAAGTGAACAAGATCTGGCTCTGACTTAGGGGTCTGTATGAAGAGCATTAAAGACCCCAAAAATTGTAAGTCATTCAAACTCGACAAGAGCAATGCTGTTGGTGTAGGAATGACTGCCATTGAACCATATCTTTCTGTATGCCCAGTGGGCTTAGTTTGTTTTGCAAGGTATTGGGGTAAAATGTACAGCTGCCATCTTTTTTCTTACAGTGGATTGTTGTCTCATATGTTTGTGGACTGGAGCAAATTCTAGTTCCAATCTGACACCTCTTTCCTCTGTTGTATAATTTCAGAAGGCAAACCAAGAGAGTCTTATGCAAGGTATTCCAGCCCTCAGAGGGTTCAAGAGTTTGAGCAGCGAGAAAACAGCAATAACAAATTTTATATCGTTAAAGGTGACACTGATTATTACGCACCTGAGAGAAGCTTCAACTCGGAAGAACAACCTTGCAAGGATATGAGAGTAGACGAGCATAGAGGCAGAGATCACTCTTATGACCGAGGGTACATCACAGAAAAGCACAGTTATTATAGTAGTGGACGAAACTTTGTTGAGAATGACACTGGAAGTGAACGAAAGTCTGTTGGCGACGCTAGCGTAAGTTTTAATGTTATCAACTGCCATATATTTTTAAAGCGTTCACTACACTCCACATTGTTCAATATCAGTTTGGGTTTTTCAGAATGACCACATTCTTTTTATTGGTATGAGAAAAATAGTGTGCTTTTAGAGTATCTCAGACTGACCAATATGGTTGGTTATCTGGGAACTTGATATGTGTATGTTCCGTGGGGTTGTTGTGTGAAATTGATAATGAAATATTTTTAAATGTTTGATGTGTCACATTTGCAGACTGCAGACTGTACACTGCCGCTGCAGACCACAGACTACAGACTGTAAACAGTGGACCTCAGACCGTAGATTATTAAGAGATGTTGACTGAGGACCACTGGCTGCAAATCTTGAAGACTGCAGAGTTAATCCGACACAAATCCTTGTTGTATTGAAATAAGACTGACTTTGTTATACCTCCCAACACGCACAACTCAAATGCGCTTTCCAATTGGACGAGAACGTGTCATGTGCCGTGGATCAAAACTCTCTAACTCCCTAGGGAAACAACAACTTGAACTTTCAACTCGCACGTGATTAGGTCATCCTCCTTAAAATTGGTCAGTCAGCTGGTGCCAAGGAAACTATTTCTGTGCATTTTGTGTCTATTTTTGAGTTGGGAGGTATAACAAATCACTTAATGACTGGTCCCATGGGAAACAGTGAGTTTTGTTTCACTTGGGACCAGTCATTAAGTGCTTATGGACCGTGTAAAAGATGATATGTGTATGTGTTGATAGCGTAACCCTCAAGTTTACCTGAAGGTGACCAAGGAAGTCATCCTGAGGTGTGATCACGAGCCATTCAGCTTACAGTAGCATCTTTTTCACGCAACAAAAAATGGAAATGAACATCATAATGGAAGACGTGAGTTCACTTCGATATATGGAAGCCTGATGCATTATTACTTTCTTTTTGTATCAGCTAGCATTCACTGTGGATACACAAGCAATTTTACAGATTGAAAGTGGTTTTCTCGGGGACTGTTTACATGGAGGGAGGGTGCCCAAGCTAGCCGGCTTACCCATGCCATGGGTAAAGGAAGATTTCATATTACTCTTTTCAAAGCACAAAGGTTTTTCATGCTCATAAAGACAAAATTACTGAACAGGTTCTTGCTTTGTAATTATTTTTTAACATGTTTCTAATCAAACGCTCGTGTATTTCACCAACTGTCAGTGCAAAAAGGATAGAGGCTTAATCTGGAGGCTGTCAATCTGTTGTCAGCTGGTCGCTAAGTTAACTTTAAGGTGAAACAATGCTATCTAGTATACAGTATGTCTTCCTTGGTTATCTTCAAGTACACTTGAGAGTTACACTGTCAACACAGACCCATATCGTCTTTCATGAGATCAAAGAGTCATAATTTCAAAACGATGAGGATTTCTGTCAGATTAAGCTCCATGGTCTACAAGATTTACGGCCAGCAGTCCTCAGTCAAGGTCTTGTAATCTAAGGTATGAGGTCCACAGTATGCAGTCTGTGGTCTGAAGTCTGCAGTCTGGGAGGGTTTTACTAAGTGCATGTGGTAACAAGAGACCTTTCAGATCTTATAACCGTACTTTAAAAACCACGGTTACTCACACTGTCCGACCCAAGTGATGTGAAATACAAAGGAAAAGACGTAAGAGAAGACTAACTCCGTTGCACAATAGATCACTTTCACTGTCACCCACAAGGGCGTAGCCAGGGGGGGTCCTGGGGTGCCCGTGACCCCCCCTTTGTAAGCCTTTTTGTAAGCAAACAACCTACAATATTCAGGTGACAATCTGATGAGTACCCTCTGTATGAGTCAGTGTGACTCCCCCTTTGAAAAATCCTGGCTACGCCCATGACCCAATAAAAAAATAAATTAAAACCGTCGAGTGGAAAAAGTCAAGAAAACATGATGTTATAGAAGATAACTAAAGAAGGCACTTCTCCAAGTTTTAGGCTTGTTCATTCCCCAAACTTCAGATATTCGTTGAAATGTTTGGCAGAAATTTACAGAGCCCAGTAAGAAAAGGCCATGTTGGTGCACATCTGTGGTGCACCAATGTGGCGGCCGGAAAATAGTGTAAACATCTGGAACTTACTTTGGCTGTCTAGGCAACTGATCATCTGCACTGAACAAACAGGTATCTACATAAGGACTTTCCCTGATGCGTTAACTTCTAAAAAGGCTCAAAATCATGAGATAAGTATATATTTTTCAACAAACTTGATTGTCACCTTGTGTCACGCCCGCCATAACTCAGAAATCCAAAATACTCTGGTTTCCAAATGAATCACATTATTGAGCTTTAAAATTGTAAACAGATATAAATTTAATGCCTCTTGTGCCTGATAAGGATAAAAACTTTTGTGACTCTTTAGTTTTGGATTTTCGAAAATGATGACATCATGTGAAAACGATCTATAGATTGTGTGCTTCTAACTCGGAATTCCGAACTCCAATGAAAGTACATTAGAATATCTAAATTATTACATCAGTGAGTCTTTAACAATTAAAAAACGAAATTAGCGTGACTTGGGACTTGTGACTGCTTTTTATGTCTTCAACATTCACTTCAAATCAAGCACCTCAATAATACAAAAAGGCAATACATTTTGTACTAAATAAAGAGTAGTGATTTTCACTACATTGAAGTTTCACCGTCTTTTAGTGAATAAACATCTTAATTTGTGTGCTTCGCAGTCAGCCATTCTGATTACATTCTTTGCATAGCATGGGTTTAGTGTGGTTTGTAATTGGAGATTTTTGTTTACCTCAAAGGAAAAAAATACCAGGGGAAGGTCTTTTCATTGACCTTTCAAATGAATACATGTATAAATTTACATATGTTTCGGGATGAGCTTTGAAAAAAAACAAAAGAAAGTGCATTTCACACACTATAAAGAAAACAATATCCATAACATTTTCTGTGTATTAACGTTTCAGCAGTTTTTGACGTATATATTTATGACCATTGCTTCTGGCGAAGTAAACACGAATAATAAGAAAAGGAAATGAGTATCACGCTATTAGTAACTACTAAGGCAATCCTCTGACTCCCGTGTCATTAAACTAAAAACCATGAGCAACCTAAAAGTTCTCACCAGCCGACATCAGAGATAAGTTTGTTACCACTACTCTTACTCTTATTCTAAGCTTCATAACTGTAATAACAAACATTCAAACTTCTCGCCAACACAGAAATGATCTTAAAGAATTACCATATTATAATGTAACTTCATGTCTACTTACCGTCCATGGTCAATTCAATAGTAGTTTGGCTAATGATTTACCCACAAAATGACTTCTAGAAAAATTACCTAGCTTTTACAATTTACATCTCTTTAACCTACACATCAATGGAGACATAAACCCTGATGAGAATTTTGCATACAAACAAATCCGATCTAATTATTACTCTCCGTACAAATTTTCCAAGATAAAGAGGTGCGTATCGGACTTGTCTTTATCATTTATACATCAGAACATTAGGAGTCTAAAAGAAATATTGAAAATTTCCAGGATCATTTACTTCATGAATTAAACTTAAGTTTTAGCGTAATAGGCCTTTCAGAAACATGGATTACCAATGCTGATGCTAATTTTCTCACCTTTAATCCTGATATACCAGGTTATTGCTTTGAATATGTCCCAACACCTCTCTCTGCCGGAGGTGTTGGTATGTACATAAAAGAAGGAATTAGCTATAAGGTATCTGAAAAAACTTCGAATGAATCTTTCCAAGGACTGTGGATAGAACTTCAATTTCCCAAAAAGACAAATGTCATCTGCGCTATTTTGTACAGGCAGCATAACTCTCCTGAAGATTTTCAAAACTACCTTGACTCATGTCTAGAGAAATATCGATAAAACCAACCAGGGTCCATAGCAGCTCTGCCACACTAATCGATAATATCCTAGCTTGTCAGTCAAGTTGATGATCTTGATTCTGTTTTAAGTGATAATGTTGTGTCAGTGATCATTTTTCCCAGTTCTGCCTCATGCCCTATTTCACTTCTCTGTAATATCAATGAAGTGTTCGAGAAACTAATGTTGAACAGAATTAAAAAATTTATCGCAAACCACAATATACTATCCACATCACAATACGGTTTTCGCGAGCATCATTCCACCGAACATGCACTATTAGATATAATTCACTATTAGATATAAAATACAAACAAACATGGATAATAAACTTCTTTCATGTGGCATATTCATTGATCTGCAAAAGGCTTTTGATACTGTGGATCATGGAATATTATTGCTTATAATCCATCAAATCTTTTCGCTCACACACGATTGGTCTAAACACGTACGTCACATGACCGAATATCACCCAGCTAAAACTGGGGGATATCCGAGAATATCCCCCAATTTTCAAAACGGCTCGCGTTGCGAAAAAGATTTGAAGGATACTAAACATGATAGCCTCCATTTGGGGCGAAAATATGCTCGGATATTTGTCCTTGGACATTATCTGTTCCTCGAAGCTCACAGTTTTCCTCGAGCTACGCTCTCAGAAAATTGTTCGCTTCTCGGAACAAATAATGTCCGCGGACAAATATCCTTGCATATTTTCGCGCCAAATGGAGGCTATTGTTTATGTAAGCTCAACCACTACGGTGTACGAGGCATTGTCAATGATTGGTTTCACTCATATCTCTCATGTAGGTCTCAATCAACTTAAATCGGTTCTGTGGTGTCGGAGAAAGAGAATGTATTGTGTGGCATTCCTCAGGGGTCAATTTTAGGACCGTTACTATAATTCCTTTTCTATGTTAAGGACATTCAAGCTTCATCTAGTAAACTTGATTTCTTTTTATTCGCTGATGACACGAATCTGCTATTTGCTAACAAATGCTTAAAGACCCTGGAGCTTATAATAAACAAAGAATTGGAAAATGTATGTGATTGGTTGCTAGCTAATAAGTTGACTTTAAAGTGGTACTATGATCAAATTTTTACCCCTTGATATTTTTGGTGTATCACATAGAATTCCATGAAAGAATCAAAATGCCGTTTACCGTTTGCAAATATCTGCATTAGTTCCGGAGATATTTAAGTTTGAAAAATGTGCAAAATATGCAAATGACTGATGACGTCATACACTCAACCCAATATTATCTCAAGTACATAAAAAGAGCTATCTTAGCCAATTTGCAACACAGATCATTGAAACTTGGCAGGCCAATAGTTCTATGGGAAACACACCCGTGGCTATAAAAATTATGTTCCCATGACAACTCACTCTGTCCCAGTCCCCACCCACTTGATTTCAATATGTTAGTGATTTTCAGCTTGAAAAACGCTAAACAGGGCCACAAACTGGAGCTAACATATTTATATGCCTGCTGGATCATACATACGAGGCACCATTTGCAATTATGAAAATAGAACGCTGAAGTAGGCCAGAAATGTCTTTAATATTGGGGAGGTCTGGAACCCAGTATGTTGCCATGGTAACAAAACTTTTAAGCTCATATTGTGTTGCATCTTTAGTAGAACCTTACTGCAAAGGATCAAACATTTCTGTTACAAATTGGCTGAGATCTTTTTTCATCATATTTGATCAAAATTTGGTTGAGTATATGACGTCATCACCTGGCTCATTTGCATATTTAAAAAACTTGAATATCTCTGGAACGAAAAGAGATATTTGAAAAAAGTAAACAGCATTTTTCGTCTCATACAGACTACTTGTTTGTGTTTTAAAATGGCTTCAATAGGAAACCTGCGATTTTCGTCATAGTACCACTTTAAATACTAAAAAATCTAATTATGGATTATTTCACCCTCGCCAAAGAGGGCCAGCAATTCACCTTCACATTAAAGTATTTGACTGCCAACACAATGTGTTCGAACGCCTTGAACAAAAAGATTGTGTTGAGTATCTCGGTGTGTTGATCGACAGCAACCTCTCTTGGCAAGATCACATCAATTATATTTCGCTTAAGATAAGTCAAACAGTTGGTATTATATCACGGTTGAGATACATTCTACCCACTTCTATTCTTCTTCATATTTATCGTTCTCTAATCCATCCTTACATTTCTTACGTTCTATCGGTATGGGGCCAAACTTCAAAATCAAATCTGGAGAAAATCTTAATCCTCCAAAAAAGAGCCTTATGTTTAATTTATTTCGGCAATAACAGAGAGCATGCCGTTCCATTATTCGTATGTTCTGATATTCTTCCAGTTGACATGCTTTATTTCAAATCTATAGTCAGTCTTATGCAAGATATCAATAACCAAAGTGCTCCCCTGAACCTAATAAATCTTTTTGATCAAGTCGATTCTGTGCACTGGTATAGAACCAGGTCTGCATCCACGGGCAAATTTCTTATAAAATGTTCAAAGCTGACACAACTGAGCCACTCATTTTCTAGATTAATTAGGTTGTAAAATCTGGAATGAGTTACCAGAATCTTTCTGTGCAAAAACTAAAACCTCCTTTAAGAAATGCCTTCAGACCAGATTACTAAAACTTCTTGATCAAGAGGATATTTATGTTGACGTCAACACTCTGATTAAAAACTTCAAATATCAGTGGTATGGTTAGCTAACATGAAACTATTTTTATTTTTATTTAGAAAATCATTATTTTTTATTTGACCTATTATACATTAATTACTGGTATATCTTTAAATTATATCACTCCTGTAAATATTAAGTTTTTCCATGAGTTATTTTGACTAATCAACTACACTACCTGCCTAGATTAGCCTATGCTATTTGCGGGTTAATGCATTTTTTGTTACTTTCTAGGTAAATGTGCTTTTAATAATAACAACAATAATAATAATAATAACAACAATAATAATAATAATAATAATAATAATAATAATAATAATAAGTAACGCTATTTAGTCACAACGTAATTTGTTTGTGCTATGAGTACAGGACAATCAAAAAAGTCATGCGAATCACACAATGTGAGGTTTACATTATCCATGGTTAATTTTAGAACAGTTGGGTTTTTCCCCCAGCAAGTTCTGGCATGCTCTTGTTTATCTTCTCAGCAAATGTTTAATTTTCCTTCACATCTCATAAATCGCTTCCAAAAAAACAGCTTAAGAATTCACTTCAATTGCCCAAACCCACAAGAAATACTATCAAAATTACAAATAAATTTATGACAGTAGCTTCTGGAGAAATAAACTTACAAATTGCGATCTCATTTGTCTGTCATGTAGTGAAAGCAAAAGCTGCAAGGTCAGTGCATTCCATGGCTGGCATAATTCCTTTTATTGCATTTAACATTCCCTTCTAATCCAGCGCTTTGATAAAACCAAAAGAAAATATATTTCACACACTATAACACACATGTATAGTGGGGGTTCTGGGACCGGGATTCTGGGGCACCCGCCGGCTCGCAAAACTCGCCAGCTGGTCACCAACAATCCCAGTCCCCGAACGCCCCACTATACATGTGTGTATAGTCTTAGTGGAAATGTAACATTGGTTGCCCCAGAATTAATTTCTATTGAAGAAATGTGCCATCTGTATAGAAACAATGGCCGCTGCGAATCTATGTTCTTGAAATGTTTTACGGACTGATTTCGTGAGAGGACGACTGGCACGTGAAGACTTCGAACAGCAATGCTTCTGGAAGCTGATCAAATATTTTTGTCAATATGCAAATTCAAGCTTGTTTATACAAGCGTGAAGAACAAAAATATTTCATGTGGAAAGTCACGTTTTATTTATGAAATATTTAAACCGCTGTTTCACCTTTTTTTTTGCTTCTTCTATCGCTTGAATTACTTGATATGTTATATCTCTGGCCTCTTTCTGCCAAGCAGGGAGCGAAAGTTCAGTGATAACCTACCAAATTGTGTGGAATGAAACAAGCATTGTATTTACATATTCATAATTTAGTCAAAACAAAAAAGCGCATGCGTTCTACATGGTAGAGCAAAAAGAAAAGTGTCCCACATGTCTAAGAAAACCGGGCTGGTGCAATATAAATATCCCATCATGGCCAAAAGACAAACAGCGAGCAAATGGTGGTGCTTTTGGATGTGGGGAATGGCCGCCCCTGATTCCTGATACGGCATGTGCAGGCGCTTGTTAGGGGTAGTGGGGTGAGACCGTCTACGGTGACAGCCCCCAGGTGAACCTGCCCCAGCCCAGTAGATGACTGGGGGTGCTCAGAGATCCCTCGGGATCTCAAACCTCTATCCCGGAGGTTAAATGAGAATGAGTCCTAGCCAGGGCTAGGCAAAGAAAAAGCCACCGAGCACCCCCGACAAGGGTTTTGTCACTTTTCGTGATGTGTCACGCAACGTCTTCTCAACATCTGGCCGAGACGACTGACGTGCGAGTTTAGCCTGAACAGCGTCTTTCAGCACGTTGTATTGCAAAATTCAGTCATAATTAACTGAAAGTCGCTGTCAGATATTTGATTGTCGGCCAGGGCTTTGGAAAGCATCCAGTCAATCGTATCGTGTTTCACAATAGCAAGCATGACAATCTCCTGATGTTTCTTTATCTTCGAATCAAGCTTTTTGCTGGCGATTATCAGCCCTGAAGAAGCAAGCGCGAAAGCCCCACCGACTCGGCCAAGTGAGATTGTGGCAGAAAGACCAACAACAGAAAGACCGGAGCCAAAACTCGCACTTGAGAACGTCGCTGAAAGAACACTGGAGCTAGCAGCACTCCAGTTGACAACCTTCTTGGCATGTTTATATTTTCTCGCAACCGCTCGATAGTGGCCGACCGCCGACAGTGGTAATATCATTGACTTTTTGCATCCTGAAGTCAGGCTTGTGATAGTTGAGTTCATTCTGTAGATGTGGGTAGAATACAGGAGGCGCAGACGGCAGAACGTTCACCATATAAATAGAATTTAATTTATTTCCAATTCAAATTCAATTGGCAAGCCGTTGAAATCAAACAGCTCGCCATCTTAAACTCTGACGCTTAGAGTGATACTATTTACATGAGAATCTGTCAAACAGTCATGAAAAGGCTGTTGTGGAGAAGCATGATAGCTGACTTTTTCATAAGGCTTGCCTCTTACATCAAACTTTACCAAGATATCTGACTTTTTGCCATTAAACAGATTCTTATTTTTGTCAATCAAATCACAGTGAATGAAGTACGCAGTTGGTGATCTAAGATGTTATACGAATGTTATGAATTGTAACTTTCGTCCAATTCCAAGCAGTTTGGATAAATCACGATCAAGGGTAACTGGTTTTAGTTTTGAACTAGAATCAGTATTTTTGATAATCATCTGACCCACAGGGGTATTTGTTTCTGTTTCCAGCCTATATTCGTATTTGGCAAACAACCCACTTACTTCTTTTGCCAAACTCTGTAAGTTATAATGCCTGGGGAGTAATTTTTTTTCGTCCCCCAAGCTCGCCAAGCCTTCAGCTTTTAACGTATTTCAAGAATTGTACGAACTGCACAAGACAAGTTTCATGAAATGAACTTGGGGCATTGGCTCGTCAAAGTATACAGTCTCTCCATTCTTTTGCGTGACAATCATGAGCACAACCATTTTATGTTAGACGTATATGTTTAATGGACACCTTCACAAAATGGGCACAAAAGCCAGAGACAAAAGCCAAAATAGACATGGTGAAGAAAAGTGCGTGGGCGCAATTCACAAAACAGTTTCCGAATGCGGAAAAAAATCAATGCTTTGCACAAACAAGTGTTGATGATAAATGGAACGTAACGGCAGAAATGTTTTTCAATGAAGGCCCAGGGGCTTCACTGAGTGTGTTTGGTTCAGACAGAAAATATTGGAGCCAGCGAATGAAGACCACACTCGGTTTGATCGGTGTGGCTGGCTTCCCCTATCAACTGTCACCGCTCAAAACAAAAACACCATTGCCAATTCTAGCAGTAGATTTTGAAGAAGCCATGGCGAGTCTTGCCAAAATCTTCAACAAAGAGAACAGAATCTATGCGACACCTCTGCCATCAAAAAATTAGCAGATGCCGCGAAAGTGCCTGAAGATGCAGCCAAGCAGTGGCTCATCAAGCAGGCTCTCTGGCAGATTTATCTTCCTGCACCGCGATACGTTCCTTGCCCGAAATTTGATGTGGCCACACCCAACTCGGTCCACCAAGCGGACCTTCTTTTTCTACCCCATGACAAGCTTCCTCATGGAAGAAAGATTTAGAAATATGCGCTGACTGTTGTCGACGTCGCCACCCGTTACAAAGAAGCAGAGCCTCTAACCTCGAAAGTCTCTGACGAAGTGGCGACGGATTTCTAGTCGATTTACAGGCGTAGTCCTTTAGCTTGGCCTCAGATGCTCCAGGTTGACCCTGGCCGTGAGTTCATGGGAAGCGTGAAAAAAGAAATGGAAAACCAAAAAACATACATCTGCCGCAGTCGCACTGAAATTCACAGAGATCAGGCCATTGTCGAGCGTTTCAACCGCACCCTTGCAGAGTGTCTGTTTGGCCATCAGTATGCTGTAGAAATGCTTTTGCCTGAGGGCCAGCAGTCAACCACATGGGTCAAAAGGCTTCCTGACGTTGTCAGTGCATTGAATAATGAAGTGACCAGTCTCATTGGTAAAAAGCCTGATGT
>JAHPZR010008850.1:55000-61739 GCA_019787425.1 Platygyra sinensis | reverse complement strand
GAATGGAACTAACCGCAAGCAAACAAGAATGGATCTAACCCCAAGCAAACAAGAATGGATCTAACCACAAGCAAACCAGAATGGAACTAACCACAAGCAAACCAGAATGGATCTAACCTCAAGCAAACAAGAATGGATCTAACCCCAAGCAAACACCTGAGAATGGAACTAACCGCAAGCAAACCAGAATGGAACTAAGCACAAGCAAACCAGGATGGAACTAACCAAAAGCAAACCCGAGTGGAACTAACCGCAACCAAACTAGAATGGAACTAACCGCAAGCAAACCAGAATGGAACTAACCACAAGCAAACCAGAATGGAACTAACCACAAGCAAACCAGAATGGATCTAGCCCCAAGCAAACAAGAATGGAACTAACCACAAGCAAACCAGAATGGAACTAACCACAAGCAAACCAGAATGGATCTAACCCCAAGCAAACAAGAATGGAACTAACCACAAGCAAACCAGAATGGAACTAACCCCAAGCAAACAAGAATGGATCTAACCCCAAGCAAACAAGAATGGAACTAACCACAAGCAAACCAGAATGGAACTAACCGCAAGCAAACCAGAATGGAACTAACTGCAAGCAAATGCGAATGGAACTAACCACGAACAAACTAGAATGGAACTAACCGCAAGCAAACCAGAATCGAACTAACCACAAGCAAACCAGAATCGAACTAACCCGCACAACCAAACCAGAATCGAACTAACTCCAAGCAAACCAGAATGGATCTAACCCCAAGCAAACAAGAATGGATCTAACCCCAAGCAAACCAGAATGGAACTAACCGCAAGCAAACCAGAATGAACTAACCACAAGCGAACCCGAGTGGAACTAACTGCAAGCAAACCAGAATGGATCTAACCCCAAGCAAACCAACATTGAACTAACCACAAGCAAACCAGAATGGAACTAACCGCACGCAAACCAGAATGGAACTAACCCCAAGCAAACCAGAATGGATCTAACCCCAAGCAAACCAGAATGGATCTAACCCCAAGCAAACTAGAATGGAACTAACCGCAAGCAAACCAGACTGAACTAATCACAAGCAAACACGGTATAGCATGAAATTTTCGTGGGATCTAATTTTCGCGAATTTCAGGCATCAAACCGCGGAAATTAAATCGCGTGGAAACAAACTCCCGCAAAAAAAATTCCGCGAAAATTTACTCCGTTTATATTTCAATGAAATTGATTGCAAACAGTGTAACGAAAACGACCTACCGTATGTTTTTACAGTAATTACGGTAAAGTCATTGCGAGTCCGCTATCTCTGAATAAATTTGCTTTTTTAATCAACTTTGTGAAGACAGGGAGACTGCTGTATCTCCTGTCTTAGAACACAAGTACGACTAGATGGACGCATGGCAATTGTTTGGTTTATAAACTGAAATGGATCATTTGAAGGGACACCATTCTTAAGGGCATCGGTTGGCCGAGAAGTCCCGGTGTTGCTTGGATTTCCCTCTAAAGATGAACAACTCCCAAGAAGGTTTAAAGAGTTGTTCCATAAAACCTTCCGGGATCCTATTTGGAAATCTTGTGATTGCTAATAAGCCTCTGCTTGTGGACTACGGGGAACAGGAAACTAACGATGGTGGAACAGCAAGCAAAAGACCAAACTCTTCGGCAAAAAATGCTGACTGTCACCTCAACATTGACACATGTTGGTCATTGATTCCGCACCAAGGAATAGTTAGTCGAGGGGAACTCGACTAACTATGACCAGGGCAGGGAGAAGAGCATGAAACCGTCACAATTGACTAGATACAGTAAACAAATAGATTCCATGTTACCGTGCGTCTGTTCAGTCCTGGTTCAGCATTACAGCATAACTAAAGCAAAGCGCGCGCTCTGATTGGTTAATTCAGCATCTACTTTTTACCTATAGGCGTATGCTGCTGACGTAGTCGATAACTAAAGCAAAGCGCGCGCTTTGTGATGTGGCTCAATAAAAAAAAACTTCTAGACACGGTTATTCGTAACCTGCCATCAGGCGTCCCTTATATTTTTTTGTCGCGCCGGGAAGGTACCTTCTCGCCGCAACAAAAAAATTTAAGGGACACCCGATCGCAGGTTAGGTTATTCGAAAACTAATTAGCGCTAACCCAAGATTAAATCTCCCTAATCCACGGCATAAATTTATCCCTCGATTAAATTCTGTTCCTCGAAGCTCGATTAGCGCTATCCAAGGATTAAAGGGCTACGTCACGGTATTTTAAGTTATTTTGACCATCGACATTAGATTGAAGGAAACCTGAAAATAATACTTTAGAAAGATAGAAAAACATCAAAGAGATAATAATAAACCATAAAGGAACAAGGATGGTTAAGGATGGAGAAGATTGACACGGATTACAAACAACGAAATTGAAAAATTTAGGCTAAATTTTTCATACCGTTTAACCGTGACGTAGCTCCTTTAAACTAAGGGTTAAATTTAACACAACTAGCGAGGTAGATTAACTTGCTAATCCGATGAAAAAGCAGGTAGGTAGGTAGGTAGATAGGTAGATAGGTAAAGTCTGCATACTAGCCAATTGTGACCCATCAGGCCGGAGTTTATCCCGGTTTCTGTAGCATGAAGCGACTAGGAAACTTTCTACTCCTCCTCCCCTCCCCCCCTGGATGGAATGCCAGTCAATCGCAGGGTTACCCCCAGCATTAAATTCGCCGGTACCCATTTATGCACCTGAGTGGAGAGAGGCACTGTGAGAGTAAGCTGTCTTGCCTAAGAACACAACACCAGGGTATCGATTTATTTTGAATGATTTTGGCTATTTAGGTCAAAATAGGGCATGGTTTTTGCGCTCTAGTCTTGAATTGGGAATTTTCATCATTATCGAGAAGACCATCAACGAGAGACTTCAAAAATTCATATGTTTACGGCATTGGTCTATTAAAGCTGGGAAGGTAAAGTTGTAAGGCCATAAGGCAGGTCTGAAACAAGGTATTGATTTTAGGGTCAGGTCATATATACGGTATCCATTGTTTGGCCAGGTCATAACGAAATTCGCAGATTTTGGTTATATGAGGGTTTTGGGAAGCAGGCCACCCACTTCAACCAATTTTTTTGTTGTTTTGAACAACGAATTTGTATAAAAATATAGCTAGTATAAAACATAAAAAAGTTTGTTTTGTTTTGCGCGCCTAAAATCTATATCATAAAGCAAATGAAGCCTAGGCCGTGTATTACACTGTGATAAAACACTTCCGACATTTGAGAACACTCAGGAAATGTAGAAAACACTTGCCTGTGGCTCGTGTTTTGTACATTTCCCTCGTGTTCTACCATAGAAACTTGTGGTCTATTGCTTTTATATTTAACAATTAGATTATGAGCTCGAGATTTCTATGAGGTGATAGTTGATGAGGCCGAAGGCCGAATCAACTATCGCCTCATAGAAATCGAGAGCGAATAATCTAATTGTTTTAGTAGAATTCTAACTGAAATTAACTAAAATAACGGTTTCCAATGATTTTTCCACGCATTAATGAACTTTACCCTTAAACAAAGTTGCGCGTATCGAACTGTCCTTGGCAAATTTGTAGTTGCTTACGTGCGTACCCGCTTTTTCAATAGTTTCAAGTTTTTAAAGTCAAGAAACCGTAAATGTGCTTCATTTAAATTACTCAGGAATTTAATTACCCGTTTACATCTAAATTTCCTTCCAAAACCTCGGAAAAACTATGAAAACATCGCATTTCGAAGAGGACCGACAGCCAACTGCACTCTAATGGCTGATAGTATACGAGTAGCTCAGCCAATCAGATTGCAGCATTTGCATTAGTATACTAGTAGAATTCTACTAATAAAATTTAGAAGACGCGCGATTTTTCCAGGAGTTTACTAGCACAATAAACCATAGCTGATTGGCTAATCAGAGCGCGCGCATTGATTTGGGTATTATATAATAAATAAATTAATGATAATAGACGTACAACTAAGTGATATAATAAATAAATGATTAAAATCAACATTGTCACTGGTGTTGTCATAATACAGTCGAACACCCACCCCTGGGGAAATGGGAGGTGGTTAATAGCGGTTGTGGTACTCTGAATATTTTTTTATGGAGTTAACTGCTTAGTGAACATGGATGCACATCAAGATAACCATGATAAACGAGTGCTTGAATGTTTTCATCAAGCGTCTCTTTCTATTATTGACTCTTATCTGTCATCGCCTTTTGCAAAAATTTAGGATGGCAGTTTAACAGTAGCCTCCCACGCAGACGTTCTTAGGCTTGTCACGCGTTCCTCGCCACGAACGCGTGACAAGCCTAAGATCTGCGTGGGAGGCTAGTTTAACAGGGGTAAAGGTAATAGGGAAAACCTCATTGGGACAATCAAAAGGTAGCCTTTACTGACAATGATTTGGTGACTTCAATAACTGGCCACTTCATAAACAGTGGACACTTAAAAGATGGTTGCATAACAGAGATTCAAGTGTATCACCACACAAAATGCATTCTACGCAGTCGGAGGTTCTTTCCTTTGTATTTATTTCATTGCATGTTCCTTGGCTATTCAAGTGTTATGACATTAGATCTTGTTAAAAGCAGCAACGTCCATTGACTGAACATAATCTTCAAATTTGGTGATTTCCTCCTCCAGGAAGTCTGTTGAGATTTTGTCATCTTCAATGACACAACTAATCTGTAACTTTTTGATGCCATAAGCGAGAGGGACGAGCTTTGAGGCACCCCACAGCAGACCATCAGATTCAATGCTACGTACAAGCTCTTCCAATTTTTTCATGTCTGAAACCAAATGAAGTTGTTTACATAATGCAGCTTTCAAGAACACACAATCTTAAGTTCAAAAACAGTCAGTCTAACCACTGCAATCTACAGTGTTAAAAAACCCATAATGTGCTGGTGTGCATACATACCGGTCTACAGCAGATAGCATAAATTATGAACAATGATATGTAAAAAGAATGATTAGCTGTTTATTCCAGCTTTGTCTATAGTCCTTGCTGTTTTTGAATTTTTGATTGGAAAATACTCACAAAATAAGAACCCCCTGGATTTAATATTGTCAAGGAACAAATTATTGAGGGAAAAACCGTGTTTATTTATTTATTTATTATTTATTTATTTATTTATTTATAGATTCTTACAAAGTACAGGCAAGAGAACAATAGGACAAGTAGTCCCCATCCAGGTTCACCCTCCTGATCCAACCCCATAAAATGTTGAAAACCAACCCCTTACCCAAAACTACAATAAATATTTGATACACATCTGATCAAAACCAAATGCAGTACAACATGAAAGGTTCTGGTCAAAAGCTTTCCATTTTTAAGTCACATCATATTTTTATCCACAGACATCAAAGCCACATTCGGTCACTGGTTCAGTGTGACCTACATGTAACCTCATGGGAAAAGTATTCAGAATATTTCTATAAGGGAAGGTACGTTTTTAATTGGGGGGGGGGGGGGGTGGGCCGGGGTATTTTAGAAATTTTTTGCGAAAAAAGTCGTGGCCCTCCCACTTTCCAGATTGGATTCATGCATGGCCCTTGACAAATACCTAAACAAAAGCATCTGACCCTCCCCCCATCGCCTCCAAGACAAAAATAACCGGAAGTGAAAATAACTGACCCGAAGTGATGCTCACATGACCGCGTGTCAACTATGTAAATGGCCAACTATGTAAATTTTGCCAGAAGGATGAGACTACCAGCGCTCCACTTCCAACTCTACGACCATATCCTGACTATGGCAAGCTACCAACTTCCATTATCTTTCTTGGAGTGCAAACCCCACCAATGGCCATGGGGCGGACGACTTAATCCAGCCTCGAGCTCAGATTAAGAGACTGTTTGAGGAAGGTGAACTAGTCAGTGAAGCTATTAGAAAGTTCTCAGATAAATACATTGTACCCAAAAAGCTTGTAGCAGAGTATGCTGAGCACCTTGCCCAGATAAAAATGCGCAAGGAGAAGAAGAAACAAGAGACTGAAAGGGACCGAATGGAACGGCTGAACCGGGAATACAATGACATTGACTGGATTGGAGTGTACAACTCCGATAAGCTGTTATCCTTGAGGGTGGATGGGCTATCCTTGTACTTTTCCCATCACAAGATCATCTTCAAAGGGAAGAAAGCTGAAAAGGTCACAATGATCAAAGTGCACATTGGCATTTTGTTGTACGATTCAATGGAGTGTCAACAACCTCGGCAGGCCCTGCTTAGAAATGTGCTGTAGCAAGTGACTTCATCACTTTCCGAGGTGGAATCTGACTCGAAAAGTGATGTAGTAGATCGAGTTCTCAAGTAGCTCAAGTAACGAATCATCACCGGAGACTGATTTTATACCAGAACCACGCGCACAAACATTCAAAATATGGACGAAAGCGGGCACAGGTTGAGAGGGACAACTACGTTAGTTGGGAGAAGATAGTTTTTTGACATAATATTTTGACACCTGTATAAAATAATTTAGATTAATTTTGACTGGTAGCTTTGCTCGTATATACAAGTTTTAGGTTTCTGTACACTTTGCATGTTTGTTAACGAATAAGAGTCAACTAACCGACATGGTGTAAAAAAACTATGACCCTCCCTGGTTGCATATAAAACAGGTTCAACCCTCCCCAATTTGTAAAATATTTACTAATGACCCTCCCCTCCGAAGCCCCGGCCCACCCCCTCCAATAAAAAACATACCTTCCCTAAATGGTAAATTCTGTCAGGCCCCCCAGAACTTATTAG